>JAUIRJ010000007.1:657849-777315 GCA_030555515.1 Acutogordius australiensis | reverse complement strand
TGATTTCCTATATTTGAATAATATTAGCAAAATGTCAACTTTTTGCTGTTTTAAATTTACATAAATTAATTGCTAACTCAATTTTTTAATCAATAAAAGGGCTGTAAGGTAAAAAATATTAATAAACTAAAAATATTTTTTTGAAATTGGCAAGTTTTTGTAAAATATTCTAAATATATTTTTCAAGATTCTGATTGAAAAAATGAAAAATTAAATTGTACATGCTCTGCCTTTTATTTTAAAAAATTTTATCTAATAACTTTTTTTATACTACTTGTGGCCCAAGAAAAATAAAGATCTGGACAACAAAATTTGCGCGACTAAAAGCAACTCGATAAATCAGAATTTTAGCAAATGCCTTTTTTAGTTATTCGGTGTCAAAGTTGCTGGACACCATGTCCCGTATACTCACTGTTTTAACCGCCGATTGCCTCTTGTTGTAAAAGAATGTCTTCAAATTTTAAGTGAAATGAAAGATTTCTCTAATTTTTTTTCATAACAAACTTTATAATATTTAATTAATTTTTATTAATTTATATTTGCATTATACATAATTATACTTAATAAACTTTATATTATTTAAATAATTTTTATTAATGTATCTTTGCTCTATTTATGTATAATATGTACTAATTTTTTTAATATAGGAGCTATTAATTTATAATATGATTATGATATGATGTTTTTTTTATTTGATATTAATGACGCATAAATATACCAAAAATGGGGGTTGAACCCCGATATTCCAAAAACTGGTGGTATTTAGTAGTCACGTCCGGACTATTTAACAATGCCCTAGATTCAGCCCATCACAAACCATCAACGGGGACAACCCCGTCATTTGCGCACCCTTCAATGCTTGCCGATCAGCCTGCCTTAGCTAGGGCTAGGACAGGGTTCAAAACTCTAATAACTGTAATGACCAAACGAACTGTTTGCCATGGTTTTCGTTGCAACATGTCGGTGAACATTATGGGGATGGTGACATTTTTCCCGTCCTCTGTAATATTCACTCCTTGTCGCTAAAAATAAAGGTCTCAAATAATTTTGCATGAATCTGATATTTTTGTCATGTTGTCATAAGGTTATAATTGTAATGAAAGATGGCTAGAACCGACTCCTTATTAACCCTATTTTTAATAAAGTGGAACCAAGTATATTTTATTGCATTGGTGGATCTAAATGTTTTTTTTGATATAATTAAATTAATTTTAAGACCTTGACTATTCATGAAAGTGTAGGAAGGGCTGACATTGAGATAAAAATTTTGGGTTGGACGGCAATGTAAAATTAATAAGGTGGTCAACCACAAGGGCAATTTAAAGAGGGGGGAGGTGTTTAGCCTGTCGTGTATAAGACATGCTGATGTACGAATGACAATCATATGTTTTTATTTGGATGACTTAATAAACTTGTAAATCTTACAATAAACGTACAATTACTTACAGAGAAAACTTCCAAAATAAAAACATATGTTATTGTCATATACATGAGCATTATATACGACAGGCTGAACACCTCCCCCTTTTAAATTGCCCTTGTGGTTGACCAACGTATAGTTTTATTTTTTATTAATTTTACATTGCCGTGCAACCCAAAATTTTCATCTCAATGTCAACCCTTCCTACACTTTCAGGAATAGTCAAGGTCTCCAGTTTTCAACTGTTGTATGTTTTATTTAACTGGTCCTCCGGATAGTTACAGAAACTCTTTGAAGTATTTTTTGATTCTAGAATTTAAAAAAAATATTAACCAAACAAATATAGGGTAGAAATAATTTTATCTATTAAAGCGGCGGAAATAGGGAATAAACATTTTTATTTTTTCAGAAATCAAATAAGGGTCAAAGTCGTAAGCACATATCTCGTTTATATTTTCCACATTTACTTCATTATATTTTTTAATGAAGCTGTGGAAAAATGCGACTCCTTTATTAAATCGTAAAATATCGTCATTAAATCTTTCGTGAAATTGCATCAAGATAAGATCAAACTTTAAAATATGTTTTAATACGGTAGCTATGAATTATAAACTAATTTTAGTTTTTGATTACGTCCACCTCGCCGCGTTTTTATTTTTAAAATCAACATTGTTTTCTTTACTAAATTTGGAGGTATCCTCAGTCAAATTTTTCTTGATCTGCCTTTTAATATAACAAAAAAAACTTCGTAATTATAAATTCTCCTTATAACTATACCTACCCCCCTCAAATACCTACCCCCCTCAAATACCTACCCCCCTAGAATTTTTTGGAAGCGCTTGTTTCCTACCCCCCACCCCTTCCCACCCCCGATAGACACTTGGTTGAACTATTAATATGAATACATCTTGGCATTGTGTGGACGAACGTACACTAAGCAACATTTTGCAAACTAAAAAAAATTATATTGATTTTTTGTTTAACAACAATGGGTTCGTGATCAATCATTTTACGATTTTTCATTTGACATAATTAAGATATTAAAAAATGGCATGTATTTTAGGCATCACAACTTTATTTGTAATTTTTCGCTGTGCCAACACTCCTATAGACTTATTATTATTCGACTTTTAGTTCGGTATGACTTTACTCGGACTACAATGAATGACATATCTGCATTCATTCTTGACTTATTATTCAATGAATAGCAACACGCGTGATTTAAATTATTAATGAATTACCTACTTCAGAGCACGTCTGGACCCATCTTTAAATAAAATCGGCTACGACTTAAATCAGCATCTGAAGATATACAACACTAGCTCATAATTCAACCGCGGGCCACCTATCTCTCCTTTAGATTTCTCGATCATACTATCTAGCTGCCCTCTAGCTCTATCTTACTACCAACTTCCGAATGGGGCAATGAACAAAAACTTTATAAATTACCTATCATTTTATATTGTATAATGCAGTAGGTTCGCTACCTAAAAACATTGAATATTCTAGTACACTATTATTTCTATAATTAAAAGGACTAGATTGGATAACATCAAATAACCATGGTAAAACCCTAGTTATCAACATTTTATGCCTGTTAAACTATGCCTAAAATCTTATTAAAATATAGGGTGATGTATTATATTGGTATGGCTAGCAATAATAAGCATAAAAAACATCCTTAAATATCCCCAATTGGTAGTTCATAGTCAGTAAGATACATTTGTTAATAAAAAGTATGGTTTTTAGTTATTTTTTCCAATGTGTCAATTTCTTTAACTATACAAATTAAAAATTATAAATAAAACTCTAACGGTTCTATTCCATATTTAATAAGAGTTTAAATTTTCAGTGGCACATCATTAATTTTAATGCCAAAACAAAAAGTCTAGCCAACTCTTTTAAGAATTCTGGCAAGATCAACCTGTAAAAGCGTGCAACAAGGGCAAAACTATAATATGTGGGATATCAGTTGATTTATATACGAATTATTAACTTTTCGCAAAATTTAAAAAAAAAATTTTTTTTTCTTTAAAAATTTAGTAATTAATTTATGTTAATTTAATTCTTAAAAGTATTTGTGCAGGAACTCAAAGAGATTTGAACCGAATCAAATTGTAACACGTTTTAATTTTATTGTTGTTTAAACCTTGCAATTTGACTTATGTTAATTTATGTAGTAGTGCCACTGTGCACAGTCAAAATGCAGAAAAGAAATTACAGTTATAACCATCATATGTTATAAATTGGTTAACACTGGACAACAAAAAAAAACTACATCCACAATTTTTTGAGGGTTTTGTAGAGAATTTTCTTGCGATAACGATCCCGGGTTTAGTTTTTTTTCTAAGGCCTTCAAATTTTATTAAACCGCGTCCACCAAAGTTCAGAAAAAAATTTAAAAAATTTTTTTTACTATTAATTCTACAAAAAATCTATTGGCATATTCAGATTCCTTATAAAAAACATATCTAAAAAAGGTTATTACATAAATTTTTAGCAATTTACTTTCAAGTTATTTAGAATCAAAAAACGGAGTTTATGACAAAAACCACTAATTTTACAAAAATGTAAAAATAAAAAAAAATTAAATATTAAAAAAAAATTTAAACCCCTTACGTTAATAATGAATGTTTTCGTTATCTAAATACATTTTTAAACTTTTGTTACTACCCATAGGTTTTATGATATAGAAGCCCAAAATACCCCCAAAATTGAAAAATCTCAACTTTGACACCAAATAACTAAAAATCTGAGGCCTTGGCTAAAATTCTGATTTCATATTCGTGATCAGCGCCAAAACTTGACCAAAACCATAGTTGCCATAAATGTAGCTTAGGGTCGCCCTAAATTTGTTGTCCAGTGTAATCAAGTTTTTCGCCAAGGCCCGTTTTTCATATGTAAATTTTAATTGAAATAACTTGATGTGCAATTGTCCATCAACTAGAAAGTTTTTTTAAATGAGAAAGAAGAAAATTAGTATTTGTAGATTTTTTTCATTAATAGCCACTTTCGAAATTTCACAGAATTTTTTTATTTGCTAACCTTTACTTTATATTTAAATGTTTGAGAAACCGCCGAGTAATTTTTGTTGGTGTAAAATTCCACAAAAACAAACTTTAATAGAAGATTCTCTTAATGAAAAAAGACCTTAGTTATTATCTAGCTAATTTAAATTTGCAAATTATTAAAATCTGTCATCCTTTCAATTTTTTTAGACACAATTAATAAATTTTTTTTCATTCAAGGGTCATTTTTCTCCGTCAATTGTTTTGTCAAATGTCCCTCTAATTAAAAAACAAAAGACTTTGTTTGGACTTTGGGCTTCTTAATGCTCTTTTGGGCAACGCTATTTGAATAAGAACTTAGATCAATCCCTAAATGCAAAAACAAAAAGCCCAGAAAAGTTTTTATTTCTATGATACCGACCAATTATTAATAATGCGACATTTAGTGCAATGATTAAAAATATGGGTTGTGGGGACACTTTTTATGATGATTCAACCCTCATAATTATTACTTTTTGGTAATCGGAAATTAAAAATCTATGGCTCAGCTCCAAAAGGGCAAAATGTTAGGGCTACTAGAGTAATGGTGGCTCGGCCATGATTCATGATTGCAAAAGCTAAATAAATAAACAGAAAAATGAATTATATTAATTTCATTATTGACCTTGTATAAATATTAAAGTATAACTAATTTTCCACAGTTTGATACTGCCATACTTTAGCCTTCTAATCTCAATGTTTACCGACTAACCCTCTTGCCAAATCGTAGCCCAATATCAGTCTCTTAGGTTCGTCATCATTTTTTTTTTCAATCTTATTAGATTCTAACTTTTTCTTTCATTTAGAACATGTTGCTAAGTTATATACAATATTCTGTGGGTTTGATTTTAATAATATATGTTTTCCAACTACAAATTCAAGTTTTTGGTAAATACAACTAATACATGAAATAATTTATATACTATTTTTTCAAATTACGGATAGTGTAGAAAAAAAATTAAAGTAAATCTCAATTGATAAATTGTTATCTAAAAATTAAATATTATATTTTTTTACGTGTACATAAATAAAAAAATTATTTTATTAGGTCAAACGTTTAATTTTAGCTCATATTCATTGGCAGAAAACAAACATGAAAAAAGAGGTAATTTTTAAAATTTGTTTTGTTTTTTAAACCTTTAGAATCGAGATAAAATAAAATATTTATTTTTTTATTATCGATAAAATAATTTTGATATATAACATATATTAGTTTTTATAAATATTTTGCCAGGGTGCGTTTAATTATATCCATTTAAATAAACATTTATTTTAGTTTATACTTTAACCTTGAATTTATTTTTTAATTGTAAAACGTAAATAATAATTTAATTAAAATAATAAGGAAATTTAATAAAAAAATGTTGCTTTATTACCTCTTACAATTCAAAAATACCAAACTCCCCTTATTGTTTTTTAATATTTAAATAAACAAAAAAAAATGTTTATTTTTGCATCAAACTAAATACAAACGGGCCCAAAGCAAATTCTACATTAGCCGCGTTACCAAATTTTGTTTTTTATAAATTAATTGAGCCAACAATTCTTAAATATTAAAGTGGCCTCTAGCAAAGGGATAAGTATAATTTTTCTGTAATTGAAGTTTTGTAATTAATTAACTTTTTTATATTGAATAAACTTTAAAAACATCTATATATTATATGGCCTTAATATTTTCCAATTCATTTAATTCTTTTACGCATTCAAAGTTCCAAAAATTTTTAACTAATACCGAAAATTGGCATATTCAGATATGTAAAAAACATAAATAAAAAAAAATTTAAAGCTTTAAAAATATTAGAAATTTAATTTATTTAAAATTGTACGGATCTTATGACAAAAACAACTAATTTTATAATAAAAATCAAAAAAATTAAACTTTATTAAAAAAATTTAAACGCCTTATTTTAATAATAAATGTTTTCGTATCGTATTTTAAACTATTGTTATTAGCCGTAGGTTCTATGATATAAAATTTTAGATTTCCCCAAAAATAAAGGTGTCTTAAGTTTGACAACAAATAACAAAAAATGTTAGGTATTGAGTACCGTTTGTTTTCCAGTGCTAAAATGATAACATAAAAAAAAAAACTATAATTTTGTTGCTTAATATGCACAAAACATAAGTCATATTAAACCAGAAAATTATGCATAGATGCATGTCCCCTTCAAAGTAATCTATTTTATTAGGATTGATTATATTTTAAATATTACATATAATATAGGCTTTTATTTTTAGGGACCTTTAGAAATGAATAAATAATGGCCAACAAAAAATAATTTAAACGAAAAAAAAATATTTAGATGTTGTTGTTGTTGTTAACCACTGCGAATTTTCAATATGGATGAAGGAGGCTCGGAGGTGTGAGCGAGCTTAGAGGCGGCTAGAATAGGATTTGTCCATAGGTCTATGATTAATCGGGGTGCCACGTGATGGATTAATCGGAGTGCCACGTGATGGGCATGAGAGCCAGTGGTGTACTGTCTGCGGATTTTTTGCAGTCGTAACACATGTCGTCAGATGTATAGAGGCGGTTACGAAAATCGGCTAGTAGGTAGCAAAAGCCAGTTATTAGTTGTGAAAGAAGACACCTCTCTCGTCTAGAGAGAGTGGTTTCGGAGGGTGAAATGGGAGGGGGTCAGCCATTCAGAAGAATGGGGCAAGGTTTGTATGATTGGATGGTCTTTGGTGTGGATTCGCTGGTGTAGTTGCTTAGTTGTAAAGTTGGGGTCAAATAGGTGTTGACACGAGGAAGGCTGTATGAGGGGAGGGTGTTTTTCATTGAACGTGCTGGGCCACGAGGTTAAGGAGATGGTGGCAGGGATGATCTGATGAAAAGCAGGAGGCCATATATTGATCGCATTATAATTGAGAGTGTGGCCTGATGAGAATTATTTGTGTTTCCTGATGTAGATGGTCTATTGGGGTAGTTTTGAGGCCCTGTAATGGTACGGAGAGCGCAATTTTGGGAAATTTGGAGCTTATCGAAGTTGGACTGAGAGATTAAAGGTGACCATATTGGGGTTGCATAATTTATAGGAAAGCGGGAGATTGCTTTGTAGCTGAAGGTCAGGGTTTCTTTGCTTTGTCCCCAGGAGGTTTCTGCCAAAGCTTTTAAGAGGTTGTTTCTTCTATTTACTTTTGCTGCAGTATTTTTAATGTGTTAGTATAATATTTAGATATTTATGGGTTAAAAAATACTGAAAAATGCAAGTTTTTATTTCATTTTATCTCATACAGCTTGAATAATTAGATGACCTTTTGAAACTTGAATGGTATCTTGCACAACGTTTTAATATATGTTAGCGAGTAAAAACCTATATTAGACAAAACTATAATTCTTTTCAAGTTAGAAAAATTTAGAAAAAAAAAAAGATTTGAGAAAAATATAGGAATGAAAAAAATGACCTTTGGTAGTCTCCAAAGTCTTTAAACCTCGGAAAAGGAAAGATTTTTGCAAGGTAAAAATTGCATTTTTATATTTATTCTGAATATTTAAAAAAAATATCACCGCCATTAGAGTTGCTTTATACAAAAATTTATATTTTTTTTTATTTTTTAATTTTTAATTAAATTTTTTTTATATGAAATTTTTAACCAATTTACATTTATTTCTTACAAGCTTTTTTAAGCATGTTTAGTATAATATTAAATATCTACCTAAATTCACGCTAATTATTTCAATATATTTTAAATTCAAGAGATATTTTTTATAATATATTATTCACAAAAAATTTTAATCAAAAAAATAAATTAACTGTAAATTATCGTTCGAATTAGATAAATGCCAATATGTACAGATAATTATTATGCTGTTATTTTTATCTTTGGCTACTAAAAATGGCTAGTCAAAGATATTTCAATATAAATTGTATTTAAATCGTTTAATTTAAAAATTAGATTAGGCCCGAATCTAGCTTTTCCATTTTAGGGGGGCAAAAAAAACTCGTGGGGGGCAGAAAAAAATTTTTTGCCGCCTTCGGCGGCGAAATTGGCCGTGACCTTCGGTCAGGGCAAAAAATATACACGTATAACAATAGAATCCATGTTCAAAATTTTTTAACAAATTAATAATAATTTATTATATTCTTAAATTAAAAAAAAATGAGTTTATAAATTGAAAATTTTAATTAAAATTAATTGTTTTCACTAAAATTTGCTTAAAAAGATATGAGATTTGAATTAATTGTAAGTATAATTTTATCATTAGGTATCATTGCGCATGAAAATTAAAAATATGATATATATGAATGAAAAGAATGAATTATATAAAACTTTGGATTTTAGACAATTAAAGAAATTAAGATTGATTATCATGAAAACAAAATGTATAAGTATGCTAATTTGGAAGAATATATATGAAAAAACACTGGTTATATATAACTAGTTATTAATATAAGGGTAAAAAATTAAATAAAACATGAACATAAACGTTAAATAAGTTTGCAACCATGTTAAAATAGTAAGCATAAGAGCAGTGTATTGTATTGATCAAACTATTTTATCGTAGAGGATTTTAATTTTATTACAATATTCATCAAAATTCAACGCCCCTAGTTAATGATTTTTCGTGTTCTAAAAGAACCAAATCACCTTTAAGCAGATCACTACTTGTCAGCCGTTATTATCCTTCTTAAAGAAGAAAATGTGGCCTTAATCTCGACGTTGAAGATTTTTTTTTTTCCCTTCTTTTTTTTTTTTTTTTTTTTTTTTTTTTTTTTTTTTTTTTTTCTCCCCTTTCCTCCATTTTTTCCTTTTCCTTCCCTCTTTCCTTCCCCCCTTTCCTTTCCTTTTCTTTTTTTTTTTCCCCCCTCCAATCTTCCTTTTCCCCTCTTTATTTCATCTTTCTCCCCCTTCTTCTTTTTTTTTTTCCCCTCTTTTTTTTTTCCTTTTTTTTTTTTTCCCCCCCCCTCTTTTCCGGGGGGGCCCCCCCCCCCCCCAGCCAATTAACAAACTTATAGGAAAAATGTTAAATAGATTAGAAAACGCATCATTGTAATCATATAAAAATTTAACAAAATTAATAGTCATAATCTTTGTAATTATTAAGTTTCTTATTAGAAAATTTTTGGCTACGTCAATTTCTTTAGATAATGAATTTTTATCAATAATTTTTAAAATAGGCTCTTATTTATTTATATCTAAAATAAAGGTTAATTAAGTTTATAAAGGGAATCTAAAGATTTTAAACAACTATTATCGGTAAAAAATCTAGTATCAAAATATAAATAAATAAATAACATTAAGATAAATACTTTTTACTTCATTATTAATATTTAAAATATTTTCAAACTTATTAGTAGAAAATAAATAAAAATCAGAAAAATCTTTAGGTTTAGTTTTTCTTTTATCCATAGATAAATTATTGTCATATAAAAAAATATTAATATCAAAACAATTTCTGAATAAATCTTCAAATGTATTTTTACTTCTTAATTGTATAATTTCTAACAAACAATGGTGTATTAGATCAGAAGTTTTAGAAATATAAATCGTTTTGCATTGAAATTGATCTATAATTATTTTTAATAAAATAATTATTCAATTAAATACAAAAAAATAAATAGATGCTATAAATATGGTCATAAAACCCCGATTCGGCCCTGTGACCTGAAGATATAAAAGTTTTTTTATTTTTAATTTTTAAAAGACTATTAAATATTTCTGTGTAATTTTAAAAAAAAACAATGGGCAGGTAGTGACCACACCACCAATGGGGCAACAGCCGGGGTATGGTCCCGCATTCACTAAATACCTTGATTGCATCATGTTGAAAAAATTTATGAAGGGAAGAAAAATAATCAAAAAAATCCTTCCCTTCACTTAAAAAACAATCTTTTACAACCAGGCAATCGGTGGTTAAAGCAGTGAATATACGGGACATGGTGTCAAGCTATTTTGCTTAGAAATACTTGAACACCATTTTTTTCCGGGCATTACGTTCGCCCCATCGTAGCATTGTGCGATCAGGTTCTTTGGTTTTAGATTAAATTCTAACAAAAGATTGTTGTTAACTGAGAAAATTTCTTAGGCATCTGATTTATGAATTGGTTTCACAAATATAAAGCTCTCTGTAAAATCAAATTTTTCTATATATAGTTTGATCTCTCTTGCGGATAAGAAGTATTAATGAATAAAAACACTTTTGTAAATATATATAGGATAATATTTTTTATATATTTTTGACGAAGTAAATTTAATTATATTATGCGGAAGAAATAAAATTACTATGTATTTTTTTTGGGGGGAGGGGGGGGGCAAATTCAATTTTTTTTGGGGGGGGGGGGGGGGGGGCAAACAAAAAATTAAAATGTATTTGTGGGGGGGGGGGGAGCAAATTCAATTATTTAGGGAGGGGCAATCAAAAACTTTTTTTTTGGGGGGGGGGGGGGGCCAAAAGGGGTCTAGAATCGTGCCTGAATTAGATTTATAGAAAATAAAAAACAAAATTTTTAGATTGTGATCTATTGAAGCTTTGTTTTTATGCATGTAGCACGCATCTTGCCTCATAGTAATTATGTTATATTTATTTATTTTCTCAATATTAGCAATTTTATAGGTATTTTTGGCTTTATACATGAACGATAATTCATAGAGCCTATGTTTATTTGAAGTATTTGTATTTAAAGATATTTATATGCGAAATTCTGTCTATTTTTTAATATATTTTAAAGTAATATTTGGTTCAATAGTCTTTATTCAAGCTTTTTATTTGACATGTTATTATATCATTTTTTAGAATACCGAAATGCAGTTGCATTTTTTTTTAAATATATTAATTAAAGTTAAACATACATGTTATACAGGTCAAAATTTCTGTCACAAAAATAAGTTGTGATTGAATCATCATAATAACCTTCTCTCAATTATATTTTCACTTTTCCTTGGTTACTTTCGCCTTCGGCTTCTTAAATCCCATATTAAATAGAAAGTACTACACCCTAAATGTAAGAGTCTTTTTTATATAAAAATTCTTTGTTTATTTTATACCTCTATAATATAAAGTAATAAATTTTATTAATTTATATCTTACATTGCATCTAAATGATTAAAAAGCGTCCAAACTTAAATAGACACAGAATTTGATCTGTTAAAACATATTATTTGAAGTTTAAATTTAACAGTGTAGCTATAATATACAAAATTAAAATATTTTTTTTAAATCTTTATCTTTGACCTTTTTTTCATTCAGTGTTTATAGATGGCTAACTCAGTTTTATTTAAAAAAAGGCAAAAACATTTGAGATCCCTAAGATTGCTAGTTAAATAATATACTTATTAATTACTCAGTAAAGGAATTTTTATTAAATTTTTAACCTACTAACTAGGCCTATCTTATCTTGGGGTTTCCTTTTACCGTGTATAGTAACTAAAAAGAATAAAACTTTATATAAAAATGTTAAATAAAAAAGAATTATTTTAAATACTTTAAATAAATTACTCTTATATTTATAACTAATCTACTTCAAAAAATAATTTTTTTTTAAAAACGGATATATTGTGAAGGCTGAGGTGCATGTATTATTTCTTGTCTGTAAAAGCTTAATAAATTTAAATATTACATTCCTCTAATTTGAAAAATCATGTTAAAAACGATTATAGAATACCAAAAAAGGACCATTAAGCAGCCATTTACCGAAGTCGAAAGAAGCTGCTGAAAATAGTAAATATAAGTGATGAGAACATTATTTATTCTTTTTTTTTTTCACAATAAAACTTAGCTGGCATTTATATTTGTCAGCTTAAACAATAGGGCAGCTATTAATACATCTATATTGAAGAGTATTTCTAGTTTGATTCTAATCTATTCTTTGAAACTTGTCCTAAAAGAAAGCTCCTAAAAACTTTTGCTTTAATTTCCAATCAAAATTTTACCACTTAAATCTTAAATTTTTTAGAAAAATGCTTCCATCTATGTCTAAAGTTTAGTGAACTATGCTCCGGGTACTTTACAGGGTTTGACTGAACCCCGGCCCTTAACAAATTAGAAAAATTCTTCGTCGGATTTGATAAACCTAAATTTTGTAATTGCCCAAATTTATGTCAAAATTTTATTAGGTCCCTTTTAATAAAACTTATTTTTTAAATTGACAATATACACATCTGAATTAACGGACAAATTTGAGAGTTTAAAATAATGTCAAGTATTTTATTGAAACAGATGAATCAAGAAAAGATTTACAATTGCCTGGACCGAGTCAAACAGGAACACAAAGATCTGAAACAGGTTATATATTTATTAAAGTCATGGGCTGTTAGTGTGTTTAAGAAGTTATGTGCATTTAAGTCATAATTTTATTGCTTTTTCTTCAGCACAATACGTTTTTAGGTATTAGAATATTCGGGTAGCTAAAACTTATTTATTCTAGGCTATGTAATTTTAAATAGCCTATTTGATTTTCTTACATTTTTGAAATGATCTTTATCAAGTTCCATAAGTTGCGTAGGGGAGAGCGGGGTGAGGTGGCGAATGAGGCGAAGTAATTTTTTCAAATATTTTAGGCACTATTAAATATATTTTGATAATAAGTATAACCTGAATATGAGGAAAAAAATTCTAAAACCTCTTATTGAAAAAATAGGGTAAATAAGCTGTTTTTTGGGCACTTTTCATTGAAAAAACTTTTATTTGTTTTTACGCTTGGTCAAAATATTAATGAATCAAATAATTAAATAGGTCATCTCTATTAAAAATAAGTGTTATTTAACTATTCTATATGTTAAGCCTCCTAAAAACGCCAAATTATTTGTAATATATTGATTTTATATATCAGGGCGATGTGGTTGGGGGTGAGGTGGTTTTTTTTTATTTTTATCCGCTGTTTATTATTATGATAAATTACAAGCGAAAACCGTGATTATTAAACGAAAATGCTTTACAATTAGCTTTAAAGGATTTAAAAACCGGCAATAATATAAATATTGCCCAAATATCTGAAAGTAATCTATTTTAAGAAGAAAATTAAGGGTGTTGCTAATAAGGACTATAAATATATTTTTTCCCCAAAGAAAAAAAGGGTATAGTTGTATATATATTAGATGCTGCAAGATTGTACCATGGAATAAGCCCAAAAGATATTTTCATGTTTATTTAATAAGTCCAAAAGATATTTTCATGTTTGTTTTATAAGGTGTTGTAAATTACATAACTTAGCTTGCTTACTCTTATGCTGTTTATTTAAATATAAGGGGCTATGCCCTGACGGGTATGCCGTCTCTTTCAAGAGATGTAGGGCAAGGGGGGCATTGTTTTAGCAGGTGAATGATTCTGGCCTTCGACTTTTGCTAGAGTTGTAAGGCCTGTATGCTATAATATTCCGGAGAGTGCGGCGTCATTTCGATGGATATTGTGGTATTGGTGGAGTGACGCGCTTAATCCTATTGACCCTAGGGGTTATGAACGTCGCCGCATAGCAATTTCAATGCTCCTCACCCAAAGAAAAAATTAAATATAAAAATTCCTAAAATTGGATAAAGGATGAAAGAACTGGTAAAGATTGGGTCACCCTGTTTTTCAAAAGAAACAAGGAAGTTTTTTTAAGGCTTCCTGAAGCCACAAGTCTTGCCTGAGCTTGCAAAATTTTTTGACAATCTTATTAAAATCACAAAAGAAAAACAAATTAATCCTGAAAATATCTGGAATGCTGATGAGATTGGACTGACCACAGTTCAATGTCCAAGAAAAATTAGCCCTTAGAGGTGCTAAACGGGTAGGATACATAACTTAAAAAAATTAAAAAAGATGAGTTTGTAATTGCTCCAACCTATTGTTAACGAGCCTAAGAAAAGGAAAAACTCAACAATTTAAAAATCTTTTAAATAAATATATCATAATATATGTTTTAATTATCTTATGTAATAAATATGTCTAATAACCCGTTATATATTATTTCTTGTTTATTATGAGCTAATTTAAAAAACCATCTCGCCCCCTTTATACACCACTTCACCCCGTTGTTGGGGCGAAGTGGTAGGAAAAAATAATTTTTTTGACTCGAAATATTTGTTAAATTATAAGAATTTAAATTAAAGTTGTATATGATTTAAATACAGTTTTAAAATACCTATCTTTTGATATACCATGATTGAATAAATCTAAAAAAAAGTTATGATCAAATATTGCAATCATCTCGCCCCGCTCTCCTCTACATTCAATTGCTTGCATTCTTTAATAAAAATGTGAAATCGTGAATCCAGACTATTCATGATGGTATGGTGCATATATAAGACAAGGGAAAAGGGATGGTAAAATGCATTTTTATTTTATATTAACAAAACACATAAGCAATTAGAAAATTATTAATTGTTTGTATAATCAATAAATGTGCAAAATCTACATCCTAAAATTATTAAAAGTTATAAAAAATTTATTTTATAGCTAGATTAGCTAAATAAAACATTACTTATTTTTTGTTTTAAACATAGTAGAAATTTAGTTTTTAAATTGTTGCAATAATATTAACGACATTCTGTTTTAAATATAGGACAATAATGACATAATTTACCACGCAATTACATAATGTTGTATATATTTAAAAATGCGCATAAACCAGGAAAGGTGGACCATTTAGTTATCTTCTCCCATTCAATCTCCAAAAGGGTATGATTCTCAGTCTACGTATAAACTTACAAAGCGAATTGTTAAAAAATGTGAAAATAACTTTCAAATTAAACTAATATATTTTTTGGAATAGGACAAGCGATTATGGATTTGCACAAACCAAGTACGAGTAGTAAGAGGCAATCTACAAAGGGTATTTAATATATATTTAAAATAGAGTAAAGTTTGTCATGCTCCCTAATTAAACTCTATAATTTAATTCACCTTTAAACTTTGTGCATATAAAAAGTTGATGAAAAGATTGACATTCTAATTACAAGGAAATACTATTTAAACAGGAGATTTTTGTTGTTTTGTTTAACTATCTATTTCTAATTTTTTTTATCCAAGAAAATATTATAATTTCAGTGGGTTTAAAAATAAATAAATAATAAATTATTTAATGAATTGAAATATACATAGGGCCATATATGTCATAAAAAATTTTTCTAATTCACTTTAATTAAAAGTTTTTTTTAATATAATAATAGAATGATATTTGTTTAACAATTTTTACTTACAAAAAACTTTACATTAAAATATTGAATGAAAAAACGTAATAATTGTGCGTGTGTTTAAAGTTTTGTTTTTCAGATGAGCAACTTCGCCGAAATTTGCAAAAATCTAGTTCAAAAAAGCTGAAAGATATTGAAAAAGGTGAGTATTAGATTTTATTTTTAAGTTATTATAACAATTAGGGCTACTAATCAATAAAAATTCTAATTTGCTTATGAATTCCTTTTTTGTCAAAATCTTTTTTTAACAAACTACAATATTATTTTATTGTTAGAGTGAACGACGTAAAAATTGAGATTTTTATATAAATATAAAAAATTATATATTTTTTTTTGTAATTTTTTTTTGAAAGTATTTAGTATTATAAAAAGTATTTTATTTGTATAAAATAAAATTTAGCAAATAAATTAACGCTTTTGCAAAATATAGTTTTCACAAATTTTAAAAATTATACGAAAATTTTACTTTGCACGTGGACATCAGTTTTAATTAGCTTGTTTAATTGTTTTTGAAGCTGAATAGGTAAGTTTTTAATTGTACCTATCATTCTTTTTTTATAAAATTAAAATATATTTTTTGGAATAGGGCAAGCTATTATCGATTTGCACAAATCAAGCACGAGTAGTAAGAGGCAATCCACAAAAAAGGGTATTAAATATATTTAAATTAGTGTTTAATTAAAGATTTGTGATGCTCTCAATTAAACTTTTTAATTATAAATTTAACCCTATTGTATACATTTAAGTTGATGAAAAGACGTTTTTGACATTTTAATTACAAGGAGATACTATTTAAACACTAGATTTGAAATTTCGTTGTTTTACATAACTATCTATTAATTTTTTCCAGAAAATATAATAATTTCATTGTTAATTAAATAAATAATAAAGTCATTGATATATAATTGAAATTTACATAGGGCCATATATGTCATAAAAATTTTTGTATTAAATTTTAATATTAATTAGACACAGGTTTTTTTAATATAATAATAGAATGATATTTGTTTAACATATTTAATAAAAAACTTCACATTAAAATATTCAATGAAATAACTTAATAATGGTGCGTGTGTTTAATTTTTTGTTTATCAGATGAGCAACTTCCCCGAAATTTGCAAAAATCTAGTTCAAAAATGCTGATAGATGCTGAAAAAGGTTTGTATTATATTTTATTTTAAAGTCATTATAACAATTAGCGCTACTAATCAAAATAGAAATTCTAATTTGCTTATGAATTATTTGTTTGTCAAAATCCTTTTCTTAACAAAATACAATATTATTTAATTTTTGCATATATTTAATTTTTTGAAAGTATTTTGTATTATTAAAAGTATTTTTGTATAAAATAAAATATAGCAAAATTTAAATTAACGCTTTTGCAAAATATAATTTTTACAAATTTCAAAAATTTTACGAAAATAAAGTTTCACTTTGCACTTGGGAATCAGTTTTAATTAGCTTGTTTAATTGTTTTTGAAGCTGAATAGGTAAGTTTTTAATTGTCATTGCCTATCAATCTTTTTTAAAAAATTAAATTAATATATTTTTTGGAATAGGGCAAGCGATTATTGATTTGCACAAACCAAGTACGAGTAGTAAGAGGCACTCTAACAAAAAGGGTATTAAATATATATTTAAATTAGCGTTCAATTAAAGATTTGTCATGCTCTCAATTAAATTTTTTAATTATGAATTCAATCCTTTAATTGTATACATTTAAGTTGATGAAAAGAAGTTTTTGACATTTAAATTAAAAGGAGATACTTTCAAACAAGAGATTTAAAAAATTTTGTTGCTTTATATAACTATCTATTAATTTTTTTGATCCAAGAAAATATTACAATTTCATTGGGTTTAATAAAATAAATAGAAATAAAGTATTTGATATATAATTGAAATTTACATAGGGCCATATATGTCATAAAAATTTTTGCTAATTCAATTTTAATATTAATTAGACATAGGTTTTTTTAAATATAATAATAGAATGATATTTGTTTAACATATTTATACTTACAAAAAACTTCACATTAAAATGTTTATTGAAATAACTTAATATTGGTGCGTGTGTTTAATGTTTTGTTTTTCAGATGAGCAACTTCCCCGAAATTTGCAAAAATCGATTTCAAAAAAGCTGATAGAAGCTGAAAAAGGTTTGTATTATATTTTATTTTAAAGTCATTATAACAATTAGCGCTACTAATCAAAATAAAAATTCTAATTTGCTTATGAATTATTTGTTTATCAAAATTTTTTTTAACAAACTACAATACTATTTTATTTTTTTATTGACGAAAAAATTGGGATTTTTTTATCTTAGAATCTTGTATATATTTTTTTTTAAATTTTTTGAAAGTATTTTGTATCATAGAAAGTATTTTTGTATAAAATAAAAGATAGCAAAATTTAAATTAAGCTTTTGCAAAATATAATTTTTACGAATTTCAAAAATTTTACCAAAAGTTTCACTTTGCACTTGGGCATCAGTTTTAATTAGCTTGTTTAATTGTTTTTGAAGCTTAATAGGTAAGTTTTTGATTGTCTTTACCTATCAATCTTTTTTAAAAAATTAAATTAATATATTTTTTGGAATAGGGCAAGCGATTATTGATTTGCACAAACCAAGTACGAGTAGTAAGAGGCACTCTACAAATAAGGGTATTAAATATATATTTAAATTAGCGTTTAATTAAACATTTGTTATGCTCTCAATTAAACTTTTTTATTATAAATACAACCCTTTAATTGTATACATTTAAGTTGATGAAAAGACGTTTTTGACATTTGAATTACAAGGAGATACTATTTAAACAAGACATTTAAAAATTTTTGTTGCTTTATATAACTATTTCTATTTTTTTTGATAAAAGAAAATATTATAATTTCGTTGTGTTTAAATTAAATAAATAAATAATAAAGTATTTGATATATAATTGAAATTTACATAGGGCCATATATGTCATAAAAATTTTTGCTAATTCAATTTTAATATTAATTAGACATAGGTTTTTTTAAATATAATAATAGAATGATATTTGTTTAAAATTTTTTTACTTATAAAAAACTTCACATTAAAATATTGAATGAAATAACTTAATAATGGTGCGTGTGTTTAATTTTTTGTTTTTCAGATGAGCAACTTCCCCGAAATTTGCAAAAATCTAGTTCAAAAAAGCTGAAAGATGTTGAAAAAGGTGATTATTAGATTTTATTTTTAAGTTATTATAACAATTATGGCTACTAATCAATAAAAATTCTAATTTACTTATGAATTCTTTTTGTCAAAATCTTTTTTTAACAAACTACAATATTATATTGTTTTTATATTGAACGACGTAAAAATTGAGATTTCTTTATCAAAAATTCATAAAAAATTCTTAAATATATTTTTTTTTGTAATTTTTAATTTGAAAGTATTTGCATAAAAAGTATTTTATATGTACAAAATAAATTATAGCAAATTATAAATTAACTTTTTCGCAAGATATAATTTTTACAAAATTTAAAAATTTTACGTAAATAAAGCCTCACTTTGCACGTGGGCATCAGGTTTAATTAGCTTAAGTTTAATTGTTTTTTTTGAAGCTGAATATCTAAGTTTATGTCCTTACCTATCAAAATATACATAAGAAATTTTGCACACATTTTATAAAAACTTACAAATAAATTTTATTTTTACATTTAAATCATTCATTGCCCAATTTTGGCTAAAATACAGTAATATTTGAGTATAAATATACATTTTTATATTAAAATAAAAAATAATTTTTAAACTAGTTTTGCTGGTATAATAATAATTATTGAGTTCTAGTCATGCATTAAAATTTATTTGCTCAATACGTATAAGTGATATATATTTTGTTATTATTTATTTATTAAATTTTAAAGTTATTTTTTTATTTTTCCTTAAATTACTACTATTTAATTTTTTATCACCCTAGGGAATAGGAAATCAGTCTGTGAAAAATAAATAAATAAATTTAATTTTCTAAGTGTTTAAATAGAAGTTCAAAATAATATAAAAAATATTCCTTTAATTTATATCCAAAGCAAATAAATGTTTTGCAATGTTGCTATTATGCATGAAACGTTAAACGAAGGCTAACATTAGACAACAAAAGACATAATTAATTTATTGAGGGTTTTGTGGGAATTTTCTCGCGAATTCTCAAGGTATCCATTTACCGCTTCCAAAGTTTAAACAACGTGTAAATTTTATGAATATAATTTTTCAAAAATTCATTGAAGTACAAATTAGTTATAACATATCTAAAAAAGGTAACAATAATTTTTAGCAAATTTCTTTTTAAAATCTAAATGCAGATATTTTAAAGAAACCACTATTTCTATTATAATAAAAAAAAAGTTTTACGTTAATAATCTTTTTTCCCGCTGTCTAAATTCCTTAGACTTTTGTTAAAACCCACAAATAAGTTTGGCATTTAAATTATCTTTTGAAAAAATAAAAATACTAGGATAGCCCCAGCTTATATATTCCTACGGATATAATAATCTTTTTTTAGAAAAAAGCCAATTGCAAGACTATCAAAAACCTGGCCCAAGTAAGGCAAAAGAGGATGGAAAGGGTATGTGCTAATTAATATAACTATCAGATCTTACTTAATTAATCTGGCTGTTTGAATAAAGAACTCCTATCTAATTTATAATTATTTAGTCCTTTTGTTCCCTTTTAATTAATTTTTTTAACCTAATTAAATTATTATTATTGATTAATTGATTTAAATTTATAAATTTATAATTATTTTCTAGTGCAAACAGGAAAATATTTGAAAAAAACTGACGCACAGGCGAAACTGACAGAGAAAGGTTATTACCCATTATATACCTTAGCAGCATTTCCCGATTATTAGCAAGTTACTTTATTTAGGCCATTATAAATTGTTCGAAGTTAAATAATCCTAATTTTTTATTTTAAAGGCCAACTATTAGAGAATAAAATGCAAAAACCTGCTTCGGGTGTAGTACAATATTCCAGAACGGGTAAGAATAAACAATTTTTAAAGACTATGTATTGTTTCCATTATTAAATTCGTACATGTCTTATTATTATAACAGAATTATAATATTGCTATTATAAACATAGTTTGAGAAGGGCTTTTTAAAATTAATGTAAGATACGGAAGATATATTACATAGTTCATAATGGCACAACCGTGAATTTTAAAAAAACTTAAAAGGTTTTTTTCCAGGAAGGAATTTTTTATATGTATTTCGTCTTTATAAGTGTTTTCTGGCGTTTCCTTACATCCGTTCATTTCGAAAAATGTCTTTATTGACTAAATTGACAGATCATAATACAAAACAATAAGATTTTTATATATTAATCCCTGGCTATCTTACATAATTTGAGAAATTAATTTAATGTATTAAGTTCTTTCAGCATTTAGTAAATACAAATTTCGGGTCCAAACTTAAATGCATATTATTTGGTTTTTAATATTACGCAGAGTGTGGACCAATCAGTTCAGCTGTTATAAACAGGGCTGGGAAAAAAAACTTAAGGCTTTTTTTCAACAAGTTTTTGAGTTTATTCCCCACATGCCCACAAACTCGTGGGCATGGCAAAAGAAAGCCCCTTTTCTTGCTTAAAGAAAATGGGCATGTTTAAAATAAGCCCCTTTTCTTCAAAAAAAACTCCTAGGAGCTTTAAAAAAATATAACCCACCCATCATTATTATAAAGAAAAAATCAAAATTTTTCACTTATTAAAAAAAACATAAAATGGGTTTTTAGGGTTTTTTTTAAAAGCCACTTTTTGTGGGTTTTTTTTTCCTCTTTTCTAGGGCTTTTTTGAATTATTATTTTGGCCCTTTATTTGTAGCCCCCCTTTCTCTTTTTATGTTTTAGGGGAAAAAATGAGCCAAAGTTTTTTGGCTCATTGTTTTCCCAGCCCTGGTAATAAATATGCAAAAAAAATCTTAATTTCTTTTTGTTTTCTAATTTTTTATGTTTTTTTTTTAATTTTTCATTGTTTATAACTTAATATCAAGTTAGATTAGGAATAACGGTAAACGAATTTTTAAATCCCTGGCAGGTTTGATCTCGGTAGTTATATCTTAAAAAGTTGACCTGTTTATAAGGATAAATAAAACTTTTACTAAGTTTAAGATTACAAATAATATATTGAGGCTAATTTAATAACTTAGTTTTACAAGGCATAATAAATTAGTTTAGCATATACGGCTAAATTCATGTCATTTTTATATCTTTCCAAAAAGTATATAAATTTTTAATTTATAAATATAACTCATAACGCTTATTTGAATTAAATTTACATAGTTATGGCCACATTCAAACTATATCTTTATTTTCTAAAAATTTAAAACAAGATTTTTTTTAATTTGAGACGGGTTTGTGACTAAAAAAATTAAAAACGTTTTATGTTTTAATTGATTAAATAAATTTGAATGCAACTAAGGACCACATACAAATATTAAAAAATATTTTGACACTACCAATTTTAAAAATTTTACAAAAATAAAAATTTAATTTTGCACTTTACCTTATTATACACACAACAAAATTTTGAAAGTTATAAGATAACTACTGAAACCCAACCTGCTATATGATTGATAAAAAGAAAAAAAATCAATTAAGTTTTTTTTCACATATTAACAACCACTATGCTTTAAATATTTATATTTAATTTTTTTAAAACTCGAAATATTGGGTACTATTTACGCACGCAAATTATTTTGTATTATATAAATGCCGATGCTTAATCTTATAATATTAATAAATATCAGTATTTTGATACATATGTTGCAAGGGATTAATGTTAAAAAGATATTTTATTAGGGTATATTAAGTGTATATTTAGCCAAAAAGTTATTTTTCGACGGTAAACCGGACTTAAGAAACTAAAACATAGAGATAAGACTATGATGGAGGTGGTCTTTTATGTGTTTATAATTGTTTTTAGATATTATTTGACTTGAACTTGAACACGTTTAACGACAAGTTGAGGTTATTTCAAATCATTAATACCTATTTTTCTATTTAATTGTACAGATTTTAGGTATAATATTTTGAAGCATTAATATCTCTGTTTTTTAAAAAAAAACCACATTATTACATTTGCAAATCAGTAGTATGACAATTTTTTACCCAAGCCTATGCAAAAACCTCATTAAAGATTTTTAGAAATTTAATAAAAATTTAAAATTGAAAATAGGTTTTGTTTTACTTTTCTGTATATTGCTGCCTAGACACAGAAAAGTTAACCAAGTGGGAAAATTTATGGATTTTTGATTTTGCGACCTACTAATTTAACAAAGTTATAATTCAAATTTTTTTTACATACTGCAACATTAATTTATCATCTAAGTATATATCATGTTTTTAATTAGATAATGTCCGTATAAAATTTGCTTAAAGGTAAATTTTGAAATTAGTGACGAGCTATTTAAAATAAAGGATGGGCTATTTAAAAATTTTCCTTTACACTCAGCTTTTCATTAGTTTATATGCACACTTGCATATTAATAAATGAGTGTGATAATATAAGGTTAAATTAAATTTGGCATTCTAAATATAATCCCATAATTATAATTATATTAAATATTTTCATTTTTATGGGCGGAAATTATTTATCTCGTGGTCTAGTTTAATCATTGTCCAGTACATACCCGACAGGACTAAGGGGCTATGCCCTACGGGTATGCCGTATTTTTTAAGATATGAACGGCAACTGGTGCATTTTTTTAGTATATGAATGACTCCCTTTTGGCCAAGTAGCAAATCCTGCATGTTGTAATATTCCCAATACAGAGTCATTTCAATAAAATTTATAGAATTGGCTGAAAGAAGCACTTAATCCTTAAAATCTCAGAGTCTTCATATAGCAATTTTGATGCATGTTCATCATCCAAATAAAAGATATGTTTAATAATAGTTTTTAAAATATTTTTTATCTGTTTTGTCTTTATTAAATTTTTTAGTAATCTTATGGCTGTCTTTAACTAAAAAATGTGCACGATAAAATATCCAAAATTAGTCTGGTGTGCTTCATTTTTATTAAACCAAAAAACTTGTTGATCTGTATAAAATCATAATGTTGTATATTTATTTTCGCAGCTGGAGGATCAACAGTTAAAAACTCTCAAAAAAATAAAAATGAGGCTCGGCCCACCGAAACAGGTTACTATAATCATACTTTGTTAAAAAAATCTATATTGAAAAGCATAATAGAGAGGGTATTTAATTTGGAAATTTTTCGAAAATAATTAAGATTAAGGTTGCGACAGCTTTTTTCTATTTTCTATTTTATTAACAATAAATGTAAACTATATACCTAATTCTTCCTGGGCATTTAAAATAAAGAAACTTAAATTGTTTTCAATAAATATTTTTAAATAAAAAAAAGGAAATATTGCAAATTATATATATCACTTTACATTATGGATAATTGTGCAGCCTACAAATAGCATTCTTAGTCGTCAAATTGTTGTGTTAAATTTATAATTTTCTAATATCCTAATATTTATGAAGCATTTTACTAAAGAACATTTTCTTTTTGTAAAAAATTTAAAATATTTGTTTTTGATTTATAACGTCATTATAGCCATTAATAAACAAATGGAAAAAAAATATCAAAAACAAGTTTTTATTCACACGAGGAATAATTTATACATTAAATTGCCTATGTTAAAATAATATTTTTGTTATGTTTAAAGACTTATATCGGAGTGAAAAAATTTATTTAATTTTATATATAAAATACATTGGGCCTTTAAAAAATGTATATTTTATTAGATGGACAATGTTTAAATATTAATTTTTAAAATTCCTAGGACAACAAGGCGTTCAAAAATCTATGTAAGGCAAAAACTTGTTTAAGTGTGTTTAGATAGGGTGTTAAGCATCAGCACATCCTTTAATATAGTTATTAAAAAAATTTTTAAAAGAACGAGTTGTATATTTAATTTGTCTGTTTTTTTAATAAAAAAAATGCAACTATCAATAAAAAAAATAACTGAAATTTTACATATTAGCCTCAAACTAGTTGGGCCAGGGCTATTGTGTCAAAGCATCAGCACTCACCTTATCCCTTTTGTTTGCTGTCCGAACAATTTAATCTTTCGGCAATTTTTTTTAATGAAAAACAAAATGTTTTATTTTTTAGCTAAAAGAAAATTAACATTTTCTCATCAAGGACCTACTTTGCCAAAACATGCCAAAACAGGTAATTATTGTAAACATGTTATAATATTAGTTTTTTTACATAAATAAATAAAAATAAACATGTTCACAATAATATAATCATTCTTAAACCAATAAAGTACTATGGTAACTATATAAAAAATTTAAATTTACAATAAACTATAATGTTGTTTTTCTTTCAAGTTTGTTCCTTAAAAACTCAGATATCAACAATTGTATTATTTTAAATTTTAATAAATAGAAAAATATTTTTAAATAAATTTTTTTTACCACCTTTGAAATTAATTATTTTTATGTTTTAACCACCGATCGTAAAATGTTATAAGTGTTATCTGACAACATTTGTTAATGTAATTAAATTTCTATATATTAAATATTTTTTGAAATTTTGTTTGTTAACACCAAGAAAGCCGAAATTATTGTGAGATGAAGACTTATATTAAATTTTTTTTGTTTTAAAATAAAACTGGTGATTCGATTAATTTCTTGAAACTAACAATTTTTTATTATTTACGAAATTTTTATATATATTTTTTTTCAATTAATCGTGCTGAACAATGTTATAAAAAAAGGTTTTGACATTAAAGGGTTATTTTTTAGCCTTAAATAACAACAGAAATGGCAGATAAGCATTCAAAAATTCTGTACATATCTTCTACCAATAAATATTGAACTTAGCATATAAAATTGATAAAAATGTTCAATTTTATAAAATTAACCGACAACGCCTTTCCCTTTATTCAATTTTTGAATCTTTCAAATCTATAACTTAAAATGTTTAATATTTTAAATAAAAGAGAATAAATAAACTTTGTTGGCATATTTAAACTATACATTTTAATAAATTAAGTGTCCTAATTTACTATAATATGAATGTATTTGACATTTTGTTACACTCATCATTCAGTTTTTCCAAGGGACCAAACAGGCCCAAGCAATAAATATTGTATATGTCGGAATAACAATAAAATTATTTATATTCCTGTAGTTTTATGTAAGTATATGTTAAATAATATCTTTAGCATTAAAAAGTTACCTATTACCATGTTTCAAACAGCATAAAAAATTTTGTGTCTTGTACGAACTAAATATTTGTGCAATATGATTCCAAGTTTACTTCCCAACGCTTCCATTATTTAAACTGCATTCAATACAGAAAAACTGCAATATTTTTATAGTATTAAATCTTCATGTAATCTATTGGCCTATTTAATCTGATAAATAGAATATATATAGCTTAATTTTAGCAATTACTTTAAAATTTATTGATTTAAACAAATTTTATGGCGAAACTAATTAGTTTTTAAAAAAAAAAGATTAAAAAATTTAACTTTATGAAATTTAATTATTTATATTTTCACTTTCTCTTCCAATCCACACACACGTTTTTATAGACGCCCTAAAAATTTGAATTAAATAGTGTCAGAACCATACTTAATTTTTTTTCCTTTGATTTATTATCCTTTAAGGAGCATTAACTATATGGATCTTCTGTGTTTTTGTAAAAATCAAACTATATGCTGAATAAACCCCAAGGGTCAATAGGATTAAGCCCGTTTTTCTGCCAATACCATAATATCCATAGAAATGGCGCCGCATTCGATTATAGCATGCAGGCTTTACAACACCCTAATCGTAAGACTGAGTCATTCACCTTCTAAAACAATTCCAAACTTCTGTCCTACATCTCTTAAGATATCATACCCGTCAAGGCATAAGGCGAAAAAAAAAGATATCAAAAATAGGATAAAGATTAAAATTGTTAATTCCCGTTTCATATTTATATTGAAGCATCCTCTACGTTTTCAATACCTGGATATTCGCATTATTTTATACATGATGAATTACGTATTTCACATGGGCAGACCCGAATACTCGAAGAAGCCTTTAAAAGAGATTGCAACCAAAAAAACATGGATAAATTGGCTCAACAAACACACCTTTCAGTTGATCAGGTCAATAATCTTCAGTAGTTTAAGGTTTTTAAAATGTACATGGAAAATGTATGTAATTCCACTTCAAATCTATTAACTTTCTCCTTTTAAATGTTTAGGCTAAAAATTGGCTGGTAGATTCATTGGTTGCTAATAAAATTTACTTAAAGATATTGCAAAAAAGAAAATTGTATATGTAAGAGCGCATAATAATTTCCAATTTCTTGAAACTATTAATATTTTTGTTAAAATGCATTAAACGCAAACAGAGTCCTTGGCTATTTTTTACTAACTTCATTGCATATATATAGTGCAGAATAAGTTTAATAAAATATCCACGGGGACGTGTAGGTTCCAAAATATTTTTACAGGCACCTAACAGAAAATGATTATAGAATTTGTTACCTATAAATGTGTCTATGCAAAACATTTATGTATTATATGTTATTACATATTATTTATTGTATGCGTATTAGATCAAGAAGTGGTATAAGAAACATAGTAAAGGTAAGTTAATTATTTTTCCAAGTCTAATATTTTTCCTTTTTTTTAATTCTCTCAATCATTTTGTTATACTTTTAATTTAGTAAAATCTTTTAAATAACAAATACTCCTCTTTTTTGGGGTTTAACTAAAAATTGAAAATGTGTTTTGGGCGTTGTCCTCGACCAAGCCAATAAATAATCATAGACAAAATTCTTAAAGGTATAAATAATTAATCGAACGGCCCTAAGCATCATGGCAACCTTTGATCGTGAAGCTTGTTGATTTCGAATATGAATTCAGAATTTTTTCCAATGCCTCAGAATTTTTGTTATTTAGGGTCAAAATTGCCTTAGTCATTTTGGGGGTATTTTGAGCTTCTATAACTTGATAATAAAAAGAGCAAAAACGGAAAATTCAAAAATACCCCCATAACAATTAAAGGTATTTCGATTATAAAAAATTAATATCTTTTTTATTTTTTTTATTTACTCATTTTTTTCACACACCCTTCTTCAGACCCAAATTTTTCGTAAGCTTGACTATATTATTTGTACCCTTTTAAGACAAGTTTTTAACAAGGATTACGAATATGAAGTTTAAACCAAAATAATTTAGGCACAAGTAAAGAGGTTTTATCAGGCACAATTCTAGACCTCTTTGGAGGGGAGCATTGCCCTCCCCCCCAAAAAATTAAATTTGACCTCCCCCCCCCTAAAAATATACATAATATTATGGTTGCCCCCCCAAATACATAGTAATTTTATTGCCCCCCCCCCAATTTAATTTGCCCATCCCCCCCCTTCCCCCACCAAAAAATTACGTATAAGTTTTGTTTTTAGCCTTTCAACCTCATAAAATTAAAATTGGTCCCACAAAATATCTAAAAAATATTTCAGAATATTTTCTTTTTTACAAAGTGTTTTTTTATCAACATTTTTCATCCGCTTAAGAGATCTAACACAGATATTATTTATGTTGTTATTATATAGAAAAATATGATGTTGCAGAAAGTTGCAAATTTTTTAAAGCAATACATAAATCTGATGCTATAGAAATTTACTCGCTTGTCATTAACCTTTTGTTAGAATGTAATCTAGAACCAAAGAACCTGATCGCACAATGGGGCGAACGTAATGTACGGGGAAAAAGGTGGTGTTCAAGTATTTCTAAGCAAAATGACTGGACGTTAGGTCCCATATTCAGTGCTTAAACCAAGATTGTTGTTGTATAGATTATCTTGAAATTTTAAACAAGGGAAAGATTTTTTTTATGTTTTTTTTTTCTCCTAAATCTTTTCAACATAATGCACTCAAGGAAGTAAGTGAATGCGGGACCATATTCCGTCTGTTGCCCCATCGGTGGTGTGGTCAGTATGACGGCATTTTTTTTTCAAAATTACATAAAAATAAATACTCTTTAAAAACAAAAAAAAAAGAAATTATTTAGGTTACAGGGCCCAAGCGTCGGGAATTTTTGACCATATTTAAAATCATCTAAAAACTTTTTTGTATTTATTATTTGAAAAATTATTTTATTCATTAAAAATAATTAGTTCAAATACAAAACGATTTATTTTTCTTAACCTTTTAATTTAATACTAATGTGCGTTAGAAAATAAACAATTAAGAAATATATACATTTACAGATTTATTTGAAAACTGTTTTGATATATATAATACTTTTTTTAATGACAAGGAATTATTTTTAGATAAAAATAAAACTTAAAGATTTTTCTGAATTTTATTTATTTTTTGCATATATATTTGAAAACAATTTAAAAATTAATAAAAAATTTTATAGTATTTAATATTATTGATTTATTTATAGATTCTTTTATATTTTACCGATATTTAAAATTTTTCAATTCCTTTTATAAATTTTATTATTCTTTTTATAGATATAAATAAATTAGAGCCTCTTAAAAAAATAACATTGATAATATCTATTAAAATTAAAGTAGAATTATTCCAAATGTGTTTCTAAAAATTTTGTTAAATTTTTTGATGATTACAAAGATGCGTTTCCTAATTTATTTAACATTTTTTTATTTGTTTGTTATTTGGCTCTTTTATGTAGAGTTGTTAGGTCACATTATTAATAATGAAAAGTTTGAGCATGATTTCAAATAGTGTATATTTTTTGCCGTGACCTGGGGAAAAAA
Source organism: Acutogordius australiensis (assembly GCA_030555515.1). NCBI lineage: Eukaryota > Metazoa > Nematomorpha > Gordioida > Gordea > Gordiidae > Acutogordius > Acutogordius australiensis. The sequence continues at coordinate 747,966 of JAUIRJ010000007.1, read as the reverse complement.
ATATTTTCTGCCCCCTAACGAGTTAATTTTGTCCCCCCTTCCCTATAAGTTGGAAAACCGAGAATTGGACTTGGCTTTTATTAACTAATCTCCTGAAATGTAAATATAAACATAACATTTCGCACAATTTATTTAATTTAGACATGTAAAACATAGTTAAAATGTAATTTTTATAATATGTGCGGTATAGCTTTTCACCGTCTTAGGCTTCTAAGATCGTCATATCGAAAAAATGGCCTATTTGTGATTAAACAGGGTTCATCGACCTCGAGATATTCTTAAAGATGGAGACTCTCTTTTTTGTATAACCATCCCTTATAACATATATTTATCATCTTAAAAATAAGATTTTAGTATATCAAGCGCTTAAATCAGCATTTAGTTAAATTTTTTGCGTCCAAACTAGGACACAACCTGTTATCGGTTTTAAAAAATATTATTCATAGATTATTAAGTGTAACAGTTGTAAATATACACAAAAAAAATTAGTTTATTTTTTTATTTTATTTTATTTTTTTAATTTTTACTGAAATTTTTCAATATTTATAGGCAATAAATTTGATTAAAAAAACGGTAAACGGATTCAAAAATCCTTAACATGGCAGGTTTGATCTCTCTAAGCTCATAACTCTCAATTTGTTGACATGTAAAAGCGAAAATTTATTGCCTTATGTCAAATTACCTATCTAGCCCATAAAACCTACCGACTCTAACCCTAATAAAACTTAAGTCTAACATTAACTCTAACCCTAATTTAACATGAACAATCTGCCCTAAGAATGGGAAAAATATTAAGAGAAATTTATAATTTTATTGTATTTAAAGATTCAATTTAAAATTTTCTTATATTTAAAGAGTCAATTTTTAATTAATATTATGGGCCCAATTCTCTATAAATAATTAAATTTAAATAAAGAATATTTATTGCGTTTTTTTATAATAAAAAGAAAAAAGGGCTTACAATTGCTGCAAAATTAAGAGACGATGAGGAGCGTATTATAACAGATCGCCTTTGTAAAGTTTTTTGATTTTTTTAAAAATTACATTTATTCAAGTTCAAATTATAATCGATTGTTATATAGCATTATATTAATGCTCAAATACGAATTTTATCACTAACGTCCTTCATAAGGTCAATATTTATAATAATAGGAAGTAATCATAGATTTTAACTTATACAATGGTTAAAAAAGTTCATAACATTTGGCAATTGTTTGAAAGAATTTATTGATATAATTTTTGCTATATATAATAATTTTATTTTTACTTTTTAAGAGGAGAAACAACCAATTCAAATATTGTATATACCACGCAGTGAACCCCATCAACCAAGTGGTAATTCTATAAAAACTCATATTTAAAACAAGCTTTTCACAAGTCATTAATTTTATAAAAGTAATGTATTTATTACCGAAATTAAACCTGCCATCTCTGAGAATATTAAATATTTTTCCTAATCAAACTTGATCAGTCAGTTATAAATGAAAAATTTAGAAATAAAGGTCAAAAAACCAAAAAAAATTTAAACAAAAAATAAATTAGATTTTTTTTGCATATTAACAGTTAAACTGTTAAATTCTAACTTCAAATGATATTTTCATTAAAACCCAATAATATATCGTGTCGTTTTAAAGTTTGGACACAAAATTATGATAATAAAATTTAATTTCCATTATTTGTGATTAAAAATATTTACAAGTAATTTTATGCAAAAAAATTTTCAATTTTTTTACGGTATTTATCTGTCAATTTGGTCAGAAAAGGTTATTTTTTGTATGGATCTAAGGAGACAGATGGAATAAACTAGAAAAACAAAAAATGTAATCATAGGGATGCATTCTTTTATGTTTCTGACCTTAAGATTTGCTGTGTAATATAACTACATTAACATTAAATTTCAATTAATCATAAGTCTAACTAAAAAGCAGCACTGATCTTAAATAAATTGCAAATGTCGAGATTTATAATATATTAAATTTTGTCTTACTTTACAAAATTACCTATAAAAATTTAATTAGGTAATTTTTGTTTACCTGCTGAAAACTGACTTAGTGCAGACTATAGGTATACATTAATGATTGAAAAGGAAAGTTTATGATAATTTATAGCATTTTTTGTTTTTCGTGGATTTTTTTTGCTACTGCTATGGCCATTACGGATTTGAGACCTTAAGACCCTACAAAAAATCAAATTTTTGTATCAAGCTTTTACATTGCAATTATCAAGCCAGCATATAGATTATATATAATATTTCGCGTCAAAACTTAAATGAAGCAACATATTATGATGGATTTTTAAAAAAAATATTAAAGTTTAAATTATACAGTTGTCATGCAAAAACAAACTTTTATTCTGTTTTTATGGTTTTTTTTAAATTTTTAACGTTTATAGCTGACTAGCTAAATTTGAAAAAAACCCGCAATCGAATTTGAAAATCCATAAGATGGCAAATTTAATCTCCAAATTTAGCCTTAAAATTCTAAAAAATTTGTTGACCTCATTATTAGAAGGAAAACAATATATTATACGTTTTTGTTTCTTAATTTTTAGACTCCCAACAGTTTTATAAGCATTTTGAGAATTGCCAAGTATCAATGGTCCGTCAAATGGCGATTAAAATGTTTTTTGTTTTTTTGTGTAAAGAAACATAATCCTTGTTTAATAAAATATATATTGGCAAATTGATGGAATAAATTTCCTTTTGTCTATAATTTTTTTTTCAGCGAAACAACCAGTAAAAGATTCGAACAAATCTAGCTCAAATGAGAAACTTGATAAAACAGGTTGTTTGTTATTTTATCTCATTGAGCAGTATACAATTTAAAGACATTATTTATGAAAGTTGCTTTAGCCATCAAATTGAAGGCAAGAAAATATTTATTTAGATAAAAAGATTTATCTTTTAGTAAAAATTATAGGTTGAGATAGTGTAACAAACAGATCTGTCTTAAATCCTTGCAATTAGCCACTGATGGAGTTTGGCAAAGGAGTATAGTATAGGCGAAGCCCTCGAAACCAATTTAGACCTAGGTTTTTAGGCTTAAGTTTTCGGAATATTGGACGGCTGTGGGATCCGTTGGCGGTCACTCATCCAAGTTGCTCAACGTTGCTTTCCTTTAAGTATATAACACTACAAAGTTTACATGCGCTCAAGGTCGTCCGAAACTTTATATGGTTATAAAGAGAGCAAAAACATCTCTCCTCCAATGCCATAAATAGCCATTAAATGAACATTACATATTCATGAATATTACAGAGTGCAAGCTTTGTGATACTCTGACAATAACAAATGAATTGCCAAAAAAGATTTCCTTTAACTTACACCTTTGATTTGCAAGCAGCTCTTCGAGTACTAATCGATTACTCCTCGAAGTATGGGTGTTGCCAGAGAAATAGAAAATTGTAAGATAATTATTTAAAAAGCCATTTAAATTGTAATAGACAATACCGAAATTTTTAACAGTTTTTTAATTAGTGTGAAGAATTAACAAAAATTGAAAGTTTTTAATTTTATCTAATTATGCAAAACAAGAATTAAAAACACAAAAAAAACTAAGAAAAGGGATGCGCAATCTTTTAAATCAGGTTACTGTTATAATCTACAAAATTGTGAAATAGTAATTTAATTCCTTATTTAAATGTTTAACTTACCGAACAAATCTTTGAAGATTTGCAAAGTTTTATATTTGCAAGCAGTGGTAGTGTTTGATTATGTTTTAATCATTTTAATTCTTTTTTAATATTAATAACGATTATTAAATAAAATTACTATACACTCGTAAACTCTTAAAAAGAAACAATAGCTGTTTTTATTAGATTCAGTGATAAATAGAATGTGTAAAACAATTAATAATGATTGATTAAAACAACTAAAAACCGTATACAAAAGTTGATGTAAAAAATAGACTTAAAAATTTTTTAAAATTTGAGAAAAATTCAAGTTACAGGGGATTTTTGTTGAAAAATACTAGAATTTTTTTACCAGTCTTGAGGTTGTAAAATATGTCAATATGAAGGAATTTAAATAGCCGATGACTGAAAAAATAATAAAAACGGAAATACAAAAAAAAAGGAATGGAAGTCAATATGGAAGTGTATTGTGAATATTTGTAAATAAATATTTGTCTTCAATGGCATAGGTAAGTCTACAATTCGAGCGTTCCGGGGTTTTTGTTCTCGTCGGCTAACGCATGTTAAGACCTTGATATGGCGTGATCTGTTATTCACCAACGGTGCAATATAAATATAACTGTTTTTAAAACATTATGAGTAATGGGACAATTTTTGGGTGCCAGTTGTCTATTGAGATCCTGATATCTTATATGACCCATTTTGACAGCATTAGCATCGGGAGGCAGTTCTTAAGGCTCACATTGAATTATGTAAGGTCTAAGAATTTTTCTCCCAATTCATCATATCTCGTCGCTGAATACCTGGTTTACCGTTTTTTGTAATCGGATTATATATTCAGTAAAAAGAAATGTTTTGCCGTCATCGAGTGAGATAAAGACGGTATTTACTTTCTTATATAACTGGGAGTAATATAATTTATTAACTAATTTTTATTTGTGCTTTTTTGATAGTTTCGCTTTTTATCCGCTAAAAACTTCTATCGTGAATATTTATTTAGATTAAATTTTTATTCATTACAGTGGTGCCGCTAAACATCCATTTGAGAATCTTTTTTAACTAAAAACCTCTACTTGAGAATCTATTCTATCTAAGTTAGAATTTTATTTTAATATCGTTTTGCTGCTCACTGTAATTGATATTATCACCATCTTTCTTTTAAAGCAATTTTGCTTTCTACATGAGTTATTACGCATTTAGCATACATATGATAATCCAGGGGAAGGAAGAGTAAAAGCTGCTGGTAACTTTTATAATTGACCCACTTTTCACCATCAAAGTTGCCTCTAGATTTTTTAAGATAATTCTGCTAATTTTTAGCTTATAGTGTTTCCATTGATTGGATAAGAATTGTATACTGTAGTGTAAGATTTCTTTGTGCTGATTAATATTCATGTGTTTAATCTTTTTTTTTTAATTGATATTTGTCGACCTGTGTACTCATTTATCAATAAAAAAAGTAAATTTTTTGCGTAAAATAGTTTTCATTTTTCTAAAATATAAAATTTATCCTTTATGATTAATTTGAGAGTAAAATGTCACCGATTTTTAATAATTACATTATATCAGTTTTTTTAATAAATTTAAGTATACCAATAAATTTGTGAGAGAATGAAAATCTGATATTTATTTTTAATTTGCCTACTAATAACACCATTATGAAAATAAAGTTCTTACATTTATATTCAGTGAAATATAACGTATATTGGGATTTCACCTGTGTTAAACCTCTGGTGGCTTTAAACTATAGATCCAAGTGAATGCCAATTAAAGACAAGAAAATATTGTTTTTTAAATTCCGATATATTTTTATACCAATTTTTGCCACAACATCTGGATCATTTGGTACTGAAGCTTTGAAAATTTAACAAATTGGTAGACTAATTAAATATAATTTTCACCGAGTTTTAGCATAAGGCAAAAAACTACCATAGAAATTATGAAAAATAGTTATTTTATAAAAATACATGGCCGGACTTTAAAATTTAGTAAATATAATATTATTATTTATTTTTTTAATTTATTTCACTTACTTCTCTCATATTTTACATTTAAAACACTTCCTGTTTATAGTTTTTAAATTATCTTTAACATTGTTAATTTGATATTATAACACAGGTCAACAAATATTTATGTCAGAAGCGTAAATTTAATGAAAACATAAAAGAATGCATATGATGGCCTAATCTCATATAAGTTTCTCCTTTTTTTTAGTTTCTTTCTTCTTTGGCTCCTTAAATCCGTCTATAACGAAAAATGACCTTTATGACCAAATTGACAGATCTAAATATACCCCAAAAATCTTTTTTGCATATTAAAATCCCTTGTAACTTATATTTTTAATCACAAAGAAGGAAAAATTTGTTTTATTAATATATTTACATCGGCATTCATATAATACAAAATATTTCGCGTTCAAACTTAATTACGTCACGACATATTAATGGGTTTTAATGAATATATTAATTAAAGTCTAAATTTAACAGTTTAACTATCGTGAATATGCAAAAATAAAATTTTAATTTTTGAATCTTTTTTATTAAACCTTTTTTTCAAAAATTCTTAATGTTTATAACTGACTAACTAATTTTGATTAGAAAAACGGTAAACAGATTTGATATTCCCTAAGATGGCAGGTTTGATCTCTGTAGTTAACTCATATCAAAAAATTGTTGACCTGTGTAATATATTAATGCTTGAAATCTTATAAATAAAATCTTTTTAATATTTTATTAATTATTGCAGCAAAACATCAAGCAGTAACAGATTTAAAAAAATCTGGTACAGGTAAGGTGCCACATACTGGTACAGGTAAATTTTTAGCTTTACTTAACACTCTAAAGCTAAAATTTAATGTTTTCGTTACATCAATGTTAACCACTTTTATAAAACTAAACGTCAAACAGTGTTTTTAAAAATATATTATTAATTGTTATTAAATGTGCTATATTTTTTAGTAGAAAGTAGATTTTTATATATTTAGGTTTATTTTGAATTAAGGCCAAAGTTGGAAATTTAATTAAAAATTGTTAGGGATGGCATTACATAAAGCCTAGCTTAACAGAGTAGGACATAAATACCATCGCCATGGCATTAATAATACTTTTACAATTTTTTTTTAAAAAAATGTATATAATTATAAAGATTTAAAAAAACTAAAATGTCATTATACATTAATATTTATAACATTTTTTCAGCAGAAAAACAGCCATTGAAAGATTTCAAAAAACCTGGAAAGGCTGGTGTGCAACATGTCAAAATAGGTAAATATTATAAGGCTAAGAATGCGTAAGCAAATAGGGACCTTAAAAACTTCAATTTTTAGATATAACAAATAATAAATTTAACTTTACCATTTAAAGCGGTTTTAAATATAGCATTAATTCTAAAATATTTAATGTATAGAATTTGATTAAAAAAGAGGTATTCTCCCTAATAGGGCAGGTCTGATTTTTAGAGTCAACTTATAACTCGCGAAAGTTGTTGAACTGTGCTAAATGCCGGACATGAATTAATTCACATATTTTATTTACTTAATAAGCTTTTTATGCGAGTTTGGTAATCTATGCAAATAGCCTTTTTGGAAAACTTGGGATTTTTAAAAATTGACATAGTTTAAATTTGGAAGCTTTGATAAAAAAATTAAAAATTTAAATAAGTAATTTGTATGTTACAGCTTTATAAAAATGGCAGGTTAGTAGTTGTTTTTTAACAATATTTTAAATTACTAGATGCAGCTAAGAAAATTTATTTAAGCTAATTTCCTTAAATTTACCATTATAAAACGGCTTAAATTCAAAGGCCTATAACCAAGGATTGGAACTTATTGAAAAAAGCTGGTACTAAGTTCCGAGTTCTTAGGATAATTTTTGAAAGAGTTGGAACTAAGTTCTTGGAAGTACCGACGAGTTCCCAAATATCGGAACTCGAGTTCCATTTTTTTATTTTTATAATTACAATTACTTGACAGATAAAAAAGATATATTACACATTGCACATATAATTTATTGACATTGCACATAGAATTTATTAAACTATATAAAATGGAAACATTTATTTATCAAGCTTAAAATTCATTCCAACAAAAAGAATATCATTCAAAATATCATCCTTAAGTCGATTCCTTTGGGAATCTAAAATAAAGCTTAAATAGGAAAATAATCTTTCAACACTCACCTCGGTCAAGGGGACCGATACAACAATTAAAGCTAAGTTTCCTAGTAGCGGAAACTCAGTTTTGTTAGCTACCCACCAGCTTCTAATATTTTCATCCGCCTTAAACCTCGGTAAATTTTCGTATTTTAAAATTTTTATATCTAATTGCTCATATATTAGAGGGGCAGTTGAGTCATCGTGTTTATAAAATGTTTCTTCGTCTCTTAAGACATACTCTAATAATGAAAATTGATCTGACATATTTCCAGAAGATTCTAAAATAATTTCTTCCTCCTGATTTACTGAATCATTTCTTTGAAGAGATAATGCTTTTGATTGAACTATTTTCAGAATTTTTTGGCTTTTTCGCATTTATTATTATTTAATTTAAAGTAGAATCTTTTATCTAAAAACAGCCCACAATTGACTATGTCATTATCTAAAAACTGGGATTCTCTTTGTTCAATAAAATGCAAAAGGGATAAAGAAAAGTCGGTTGAATGGGTCTTTAACACGGCTTTGCAGAAATAGTATTTTGTAAAAAAATTGCAGATGTCTAAAGTTTGTGCCTGAAGGTGTTTCGTTAAAATTGCGGCTGGGCCTAGTGTTTCGACTAATCTTTGAAACATATGCCAAATATCATTGGAAACTTCCAACTCATTTAAAATATTTTTGTGATTATTAAGAAACGGTCGTAGTTTGAGCAATTTTTCAATGCAGGTGTAAGTCCAATTCCATCTCACCTGATTGATTAAACTTTATCTACTTTTTAAATGCATTGGTTAATTAATCTTGTTTTGTACTTAAATGAGAAAAATGTAAACAATGTTCATAAAAATAATTTTATTTAATTTTTAAAAGTTAATGTCTAGGTTATTTTAGAAAATAAAAAACTGACTTGCCTTATAAAAATTAATAAAACAAAATTATAAATATTTTTGAATTTTTAAATTACATTCTTAAAAAACTGGTTTTGGCTAATTTGTCTAAATTTTTAGTTTGTATAACTAAATAATTTTAAAATTTAAAAATAATTAAATATTTATATTAAAATGTACAAAAGTTAAATGTGAAAATTAATTTACCATAGAAGGATCTGTTTGCAACACTTGCAAAATCAAATTTTATGCTTAGTATTTTATGTTTGATATCATCAATTAAAGTTGTTCGCATATATTTGGCCTTTTCTTCAACTTCATTTCTAACATTACTTGGATTAATCTGTTTAAAATTAGTTCCTAATGGGCTTGCTTTGTTTATGATTCTAATCATGGCATCATCTGAAAATAGTTCAAATGGTCTGCCATGAACAGTAACCAGCAGGAAAATTTATGAATATATGAACAAAATGTTACGTTAACAAACATAATTTTAGAAGGCTTGTGTGCAATCAAATAATAATTTAAACAATAAATGAGGTTTTTTTATTTAAATTTTATATATTTTTTGAAAAATATTAATTTTAATGCGTTTTTATTCAATTAAAAAAGTTTGAATTTTAGGTATTTGAAATAAATCGCGAAGGAACTCGAGCGGAACTCGAGTTCCAGTTCTAGTACCCTGGTACTTGGTTCCGAGTTCCATTTAAAAAGACGAGTTCTTCGAGTTCCGAGTTCTGGAACTAGTTCCAATCCTTGCCTATAACTTATCTCACATATATTTTTTGATTTTTTTTCAACTGCCAAATTTTCGGCTAATTTATTAGATATATGTCGAATGTATATCTAAAATTCATCAAATTTCCAAATTTTGATTTGAAAATATTATTAAGAGATATAGGAGTTTTATTTAAATATTAACATCACTTGCAACTTATACTTTATTTTAATAATGTAAAATATAATCTTTAAGATAAGCTTTTATGTAGGTTACCGCTAATAGTAATTTATAAATTTAGACTAAATTTTAATATAATTATCAAAAATTTAAATTTTTGAGTTTAAAATATGCCCAAAAAAATTTCACATTTTTTACATTTTATTTTACATTAGTCATGGGTGTTCAATTAAGCTAATTTTTTTATCAGCAATTATCCTTATACGGAATATTTCACAATTTAAATTAAAAAATTGATAAACTAGAAATATTATTTGAACTAAAATTGTGCACTTAATTTTTGTTAGAATTTTTTTATATGCTTATAAAATTTTATTTTAAAAGATGGTGGATTATTTGAAAATCATTAAGATGTCAGGTCTGATATCTCAAAATTGTTAATAATGTTATTTAAACATATAATAACAAAATAAAATAATGAGGTCCCTTGAAAAAATTGTTAATCATAGGCAGTTTACAATTTTCTCTTTTTTTTTAATATAAACACTTTACTTTATCATTCAAAAATTTTCATATACTGCGAAAAATGGCTAAATCACAGGTAATTAAAGACCTGTTCTATAAAATAAATTATCGTATTGATGCGACCAATCATAAAATAACTTTAATTTTAGAGCCCAAACCACAATCATTAGTAGATTTGCAAAAGGCCGGACCTAGCGGAACACTCACTTTGTGTAAAGGTTTAATTTTTCTTAACATATATAATGAAGAATTTTTATTTCCTACAAAAAATTGGGACAACACAAAATGCGTTAAATTTTTGACACGTATATTATAAATTTATCAGTAATTCATTTTCTTTTTCTTATTGTTCTACGATTGACTTTAAAGTGCCAGAAAAATTTTTAAAATCAGATTTCTATATTTAATAAAAAAAATATTAAAATATATTGGGGCAATACAAAATTTGGTTTAAAACGGTCAATATCAAAATATTATGCGACTCAATATTAAACGACATTTAGTTTTTTGAAATTTCAAATTAGTTTAAATAACTGAAGTATACGGCAATTGAGAGTAATAGGATTTGAAATACAAATATTATCAAACACAATATGTTAAAATTATCTTTTTTTAATATTATCAGTTTCTGCTAAATCAGCTATACCTGGATGCTCACACTTTGTTTTACACAAAAAATCGAGCTTTACAAATGCCCAAACTCTCCGAATCGAAGAAGAGTATAAAAAAGATCCCCACAAAGATGAGGACGGAATGAAACGTTTAGCACGAGAATCTAAAATTTCGTTTATAGCGGTACTATTCAGTATTTTATGAATACTTATTATTATCTTGCTTGTGGTATTATACAAAATCCCAGAAATCTCACACCCGAAAACCCGCCTTGTACAATGGCAATTCGTAAAACTACCATATTGGAAACTTTAAACGCGCCGGGCGGGTCGAGGATTAAAAAATGGTCGGCGGCTTGGAAACAAGTTAGGACGTACCAAGCCGGACTTTAATTAGGCGATAAGCTCGACGGATCCTAAAATTTGTTACAATGAATAAAATCATAACTTATGCGTTAGTTGCAACCTCTTATATAAATAAATATAACAAATTTAAATAAAAATTAAAAATATCATTTTTAAGTGAAGCTAAGCATAAATTTGAAGGAATCATATAATTTAATAATATTTTTTTACTAAGTTCATATTTTGTGAGCTCGGAGTGGCATATTTTTAGTAGATAATATTAACACATTTATTTTCTCAATTCATTAGATGAATGGTATTCTATTGATTTTATGCATTCTTCATATAACATTTTTAAAATTGAACTGAAAAAAATCAAATGGTTATATCAATAAATAGAAAATAAAATTAAGCTAATTGTAATTTTCGGTAATGCATGGTGTGAGCTCATCTCATTTAAACCTACTGCAAATAATTCTAAAAGTTTAAGCTCCTTAAATTTTGTAATATATAATATAAATATCTAATACTTGAGAGATTTGAAATAAGAATACGACCGTTCTTCATCATGCACTAAATGTACCTCTCCGGTAAAAAATGGATAAGATTAAATCAGCAAATTAAATCACGGATTTAAAGTTCATTAATGTTGTATGTGCTAATTTTTTTATATAACTTCATGTTACTGTTGTCTTAGAATTTTTACATATTTATGAGTTTGCCAAAGTAATAGATTTCTTTAAAATCAGAAAAACGATACAAGGTAATAATTAATTTTTTTTTAAATTTATAAGTTTGGTGTTATAATTTAAGAGAATTAGCTAACAACTTTTAACGTACTCTTATGTATTGATTTTTGGTTTTTAAAATAAAGGTTAAAATATACAATTAAACAGAAAAAATTATAATTGTTCTTATTGAGGGCTGTAAAATGTATAATTTATAATTTGCAAAATATGCTTAAACATCAAATCAATAATTTAAAATCTTATATACATGATTTGGTATTTAATATTTTTTTAACTATTTTAAAAAAACATAGGTAGAGGAAATGCCAATATATGCAATAAAACATTTGTTTTTTCTTTTATGTATATTTCTTAAAAGTATAAATTTTTTTCATAATAGATTAAAGAATGGTTTGATCTAAAAAGAAAACGAGATAAAGGTAAGTTACAGCCAATAGATTTTACAAATATAAAAATTTAGATTTCTCTGTGTCATTAAATATTTGATGTTAAATCCATAAATTTTATTTATAGCTTATCAATGCATATAAATTTTTTTTTGCTAATTTAATCATATAAGATACTTTTGAGGTAGCTATTAATTTGCATTTCAAATTTAACAATTTAAAAGGATTCAGAAAAATTATATGACTTATTTAATATATTAGTTACTGCACACGAAAAGTTTTTTTACCCCAAAAATAACGTTTCATCAAGGTTCAATAAATACTTAATTCTAAGTTAACTATTTCTACGATATTAAAATAACAAATACACAGGTCGTCAATGTAAGTTTATGAAAGGCCTTATCTCATATATACTTTCACTTTTTCTTTACTTCCGCCCAATGCTGGTAAAACAATGAGAAAAAAAACTTTGCCTCATTTTTCCCCCCAAAACATTAAAAAGAAAGGTGGCTACAAATAAAGAGCTAAAATAAAAATTCAAAAAAGCCCTTACTAAGAAAAGGGGCAAAAAACCCAAAAAAAGTGGCTCTTAAAAAGAGCCCCAAAAAGCCCATTTTATGTTTTCTTTATAATTAATAGTTTCGAAAAAAAAATTTTTTATAATAATGATGGGTGGGTTATTTTTTCTTAAAGCTCCCAGCAGTTTTTTATTTGAAGAAAAGGGGCTTTTTTTTAAGCATGCCCTTTTTCTTTAAACAAGAAAAGTGCCTTTTCCTTTGCTATGCCCACAAGTTTGTGGGCATTTGAAAAAAAAAACTCAAACATTAAAAAAAAGCCCATTTAGTTTTTTTCCCAGCCCTGCTTCTGCCTTCAGCTCTTCAGATCCGTCCTTACATATAGCCTTTTTTTAATTGACACATTTTGTGACCTCGAGAATATCCTATAATAATTAATATTTTTTATTTATATATTTCAAATAAAGAGAAATAAAAAAATTTTGTATATTAAGCTCGTCAGCATAGATATTACAAAATATTTCGTCATACAGTATATTAAGTGTTTTTATAAAAATATTATTTGAAAGTTAAAACTATCAATTTGGCTGTAGTCAATATGTGAAAAATTCAATTGTTTTTTTTGTTGAATCTTTTTGACATTATTACAATGCAGCTGACTTAGATCAGAAAAATCCTAAACGGATTTGAAAATACATAAGATGGCAGGTTTGATTTCAATCTCAAATATTTGTTTACTTGCGTTTTGTTGTAAAAGCTCCAATACAATTTGATAATAAATTGAACGAATATGTAGTATAAATATCGCTAATTTTTCGCTTTAATAATATTTAAATAAGTTTGCCAAACTATATTTTTTTACTTCTTTAAATTTATAATATAGGAGACACTTTTAAAATAAATTCAAAATTTAACATTTATTTATTTAATATTATATAAGTTAGATATATATTTCACATTTTTAACCAACAGGTTTTTTTTTTATAGATTCAAAAGAACTTGGTTTAGAGCTAAATTCTGCTAGTAAGTGATTAATTTTTATAAAAAAAACAATGCAAAACTAACCTCTAATAACCATAGAAATATGATTTATTTTGCTAATTCTAATTTAGAAAATATTCATTACTTCCTGATTCTATTCATATCTGTAAAATTTTAAGTTATATCAGTTTTAGTAAAAGAAAATTGCCCAAAGACTTTAAGCTTATTTAAAATACTGACTAGCCTAAGGCAAAAAAATACTGGATTTATATTATTCTTATCCAAGTTGTTGATGATTATGCAATCTAGCAAAACAATTTCAATACAACGTAATGTCACTTAAATAAGAATGGGTAAGTCGATGTCCGGCTCTTTAAATCGGTCCATAATCAAATAATGAGCTTTTTTAATCTAATTCACAAATGTTGAGACCTCAGTATACCTTTATGACAAATTCAATAATCTTTTTTTTTTAATTCTTGTAATACATTTATCATTTCAGTGTAAAAATAAATTTTTAAATATATTAAGCTGAATTATAATTTATTATCGATTTTTAACAAAAAGATTACTAAAGGGTTGAATATAGAGTTTGTACTGTTTTAAAAATTTATGTTGATTTTTTCCAATAATTATTTGCAGTGGCGACTCGTGGATTTTTAGCCAGGGTGTTCAATCAAAAATCAAAATTTTATTGTTCATTATTTATTTATAAAAGCATATGAATTATATATAAAACTATAGTAGTAATATTATAAATTTGAATTTTTCCAGGAATGTTCTGGAATGAGAAGAAAATGGGTTGTTTTTATTTTGAGTTTTCATTTATATTAATTAAAATTCAAAAATTAAACATATTTTTTATATTGAAGTGAAAAAAAATACTAACATTATTGTTCAACGAGCGTGTAGTCTCTACAATTTAATTATAAGCTTTAAAATTTTGTGTAACACATTTGGCCTTTCTCTCATATATAATTCGAATATACCCAATCTTTTATAAATATGAGACTTAATGCTAACTTAAACTTTTTACCCTTCTATGTTATTAAGTGCAGGGCTGGGAAAAAAAACTAAATGAGCTTTTTTTTAACAAGTTTTTGGGTTTTTTTTTTCAAATGCCCACAAACTCGTGGGCATGGCAAAAGAAAAGCCCCTTTTCTTGCTTAAAGAAAAGGGGCATGTTTAAAAAAAGCCCCTTTTCTTAAAAAAAAACTCCTAGGAGCTATAAGAAAAAATAACCCACCCATCAAAATTTTTTGAAATTATTATAGAAAACATAATATGGGTTTTTTGGGGCTCTTTTTAAAAGCCACTTTTTGTGGGTTTATTTTTGCCCCTTTTCTTAGTAAGGGCTTTTTTGAATTCTTATTTAGGCCCTTTATTTTTGCCCCCCTTTCTTTTTTTATGTTTTAGGGGAAAAAATGAGCCAAAGTTTTTTGGCTCATTGTTTTCCCAGCCCTGATTAAGTGTTCAATGCTAAAATTGAACACATTGACGCTTAATTTTATTTGAACACAATCTTTTTACTATTGTATTTTTCGTGTTAATAAAGTGTTCAATGCTAGGCATTGAACACAATATGTATGTGTTTAGAATTGAACACCATCTTTTAGCTGTTATATGTCTTCGTGTTATTAAATATGTAATTGGTGTTCAATTTAATAATTGAACACCATCTTTTTAATATTGTATATTGTATTCTGCGTGTTATTATAGGCTCAATCCTCAATGTTAAGAGGCTAAACTATAACTCACACATAGTGTTCAAATTGTGGATTGAACACGCTCCTGTGCTGGATGGAGTGAACCATTACGTGTTCAGTTCTTGGATTGAACATCGTGCAATGCAATATAAAAAATTATTAGCTTTTTTGTC
Source organism: Acutogordius australiensis (assembly GCA_030555515.1). Taxonomy (NCBI): domain Eukaryota; kingdom Metazoa; phylum Nematomorpha; class Gordioida; order Gordea; family Gordiidae; genus Acutogordius; species Acutogordius australiensis. Next base: position 732,414 of record JAUIRJ010000007.1, on the reverse strand, counting down.
CGGTTTGTTTATTTTTTTAAATATAGTCGATATATGATCAATTTTAGAATTGAACACGCTCGAAGATTAATATTACGTGTTCAATTTTTACGCTGAACATCTTACGACAAAATAATCTATGTTACCTGAAATTTAAGTTGTTGACCTCGTAAATAGACTTAATAGCTTAATAATATTAAGCTTTTAAATTGCATTTGACTAAGCACGGTTCAATATTTGAATTGCACATTTTCTGATAGACACTCGATGTTAGTTTTTTGAATCTAGCTGTTGATCCTCTTAATTTAAACATAAAACAGCTTATGTATGATTCAATTTTGTAAATAGAAAATGGTACGATGTGACTTTCAATTTTTTATTTTATTTACAAATCACTGCCGTCCCGCTAGACCATCCAAAACTAATTTTAAATAGTTTTAAAAACATTTCTATATAAATTTTTGCCAGGGTGTTCAGTGAACACCTTGCACCTAATGACGAGTCGCCACTGATTATTTGTTTTTTTTGTTTCTTTTGTTTTTTAAATTTCCTAAAAATTTTAATTTTTATAAATGACTTATTAATATTTAGTAATTAAACTGATTAAAAATCCTAGTAGGCAGGTTTTTTCTTACAAATAAAATTCAAAAATTTGTTGACTTGTTAAATATAGCCCCGCTTGAAATGTTTTTCACTCTAATCGACTGTATAAATGTCATTCGGCGCTTGGCCCAACTCAAAATTCTTAGGCCTAAAACTACTATGACTTCGAAATGTAAAATACATATGTAAATTGATTTATATAATTTTTTTAATTAAATTGGTCTAAATAGTCTTTTCAATCCTCATAACAGTAGTTAATAAAAAGTATATTTATTCAGACTTAGAATTCTTTATATATAGTTCGTAAATCTAAGTACTGGCCCAATTGATCCCCAATATATTGCCTTGTAATCAAAAATCTAAAATAAAAATAAAAGGATAAACGTGATGCTATTTCATGGGCTATTTTTATCAGAAGCTCGCTCACTCTCGTATTTTTTTCAGAAAATTTTATTATTTAATAGAAACTTTTTTTCACTTTATTTTTGGCTTTAACTTCTATTAGGCTTGGCCATAATGATTAACTAAAAAATTATAAAATTTTATTAAAAAATAGAATAAAGTGCTTATTATACTTACAATTAATAAACTTTAGTGGAAATTTTTTATTATTTTTTTATTATAATTTAATATAAAACACACAGTGAGTAACTGACAAAATTTTAGAGCTTATATAAAATGTGAACAAAAAAAAATTATTTAGTTTTTATAATTTGGGAATCACTCACTATCTTCCCCAATTACTTTTCTTTCTAAATTAAAAGAAAAATAAAATTTTTATTTTACTTAATTGCCTCGTATGAAACATTAATAAATTATTAGAATTGACACCTGAACAAATGGAAATAATTAAAAGTGCGTATATGAAAAAGGGCAAATTTTCGTTTGAAGAGAGGCAGAAACTAGCAAACAAATTAAATATATCAGAATTGAAAGTAATATTGAACTTATTTTGTATTTTATATTACATTTTTTCTCATAATATTAAATGTTATCGTATTTTGTAATGCACTTTTTCTTTCAGTTACTGATTTAAAACTATGTGAAACAAAACATTTCGATAAAAGCATTGTTAAAAGACCTCACAGGTAGTGTAAACGAATGAAAATTAAATGCTTAAAAAATCATGAAACGTAAAATTCTGTTTTGAGGTTAATGAGTGACTCATTAATTTTCAAATATTTTCTATATATAATAATTAAATGTTGATTACTTATTTTTTATAATTTTTACCATATAGGGATTATGGAAAAAATAATTTTTGCTATAAAATTGTCAACTTACACAGGTTAACAATTAGAAGAGTTATGAGATAGCTATAGAGATCAAACCTGCCCTTTTAGGAAATAACAAAATCGTGTTTTTCCTAACCAAACTTAGTTTCAATTTAAACATTAAAATTTTATAAAAAAAGTCAAAAAACCAAAAAAGATTTAAAAACAAAAATTAGCTAAAATTTTATTTTTGCATATTCACAATAGTTAAACTGATTAATTTAGTGTGTATTTAAGTTTGGAAGCGAAATATTTTGTATTATCAAAATGCCGATGTAAGAGCTTGATATATTAATTAAAATTATTTTTCCTCATTTATGATTAAAAACATAAGTTACAAGGATGGTATGCAAAGAAGATTTTTAATTTTTTTAGGGTATGCTCCGTAAATTTGGTCAAAAAAGACCATTTATCGTTAACGGATCTAAAGAGCCAAAGACAGAAGAGAAAAAACAAAAAATATATATGAGATAAGGCCATCATGAAATATGCTTTCTTTATGTTTACATTAAATTTATGTTACATTGATGTTTGTTGACATGTGTTATTTTTTTTATTTAATGAATAGTTCTTTATTTGCAATTAGTTTTGTATTAGAAACTAAAGATTAGAATTAATTTGACAAGTTATGGTTTAGACCATAAGTGAATGTTATTTGAGATATAAATTAGATAGCAAATAAAACACTTTATTGTTGTAATATACATTGAAAGGCTATTTATTTTATAAAACTCATGTGTTTACTTTTTACTTATAAATAAAAAGCAACACATAAAGCATAAATAAAATATGAGTTTTAAATTAACAATTGATAAAAAAATGCAATCAATTAAGTGTTAAATATTTATATCTAGATAAAAGTTTGGCTTAGTAATATTGCCAAGGGGAAAAAACGTAAGATATTATTCATATTAATAATTTTTTATATGCCATTAATTAAGCTCAGATATTACTGTTATATTTTTTTAAAAGGTTACATAATTAATTGGAATTTAATTACCTTTTGGTGACATGATTTTTTTCTATCCATTCTCTTAAATTCCTTCTCCACATTTATTGCAAATCTTAATAATTAAAATATGTGATTTTAGTGCCAAGATTAGTTAGTTTTTGTTTACGGCCTTTTTTTCTGCTATAGGCTAAAGATAATGCAACAAAATATTTATTCCCTGCTGGTAAAAATGGTAAATAATGCTTTTATGAGAGAAGAAAATAGAATTTGATGAATTAACAAATTAGCTAAATTCATTTTCATGTCGATTATTATTGTTTCTGTCTTTAATTAAAATAAAAAAATGAAATTCAGATGTGAGAGGGCTTATTGGCAAAGATGTGCATAAATGTCTAGCTTTTAAAGAAGAAATAAATTGCCTAGTTTACAATTATCGAAAACAAGTTTTTAAGCACTAACTACTTACATAAACTTATTTATATGTCATATTTAAATATTAAATTTCTATTATAAAATATATTTAAAATATTTAAAAGTCTAATATTAAAATATAAAACTTTTTTGTTATGATTTTAAAAATAAATAAAGAAATTACCAGAATCTTGACTTTATAAATTTTGATTTTTCGATTTAATAAAAAATTCATATTTTTCTACAAGTTTAATTGTAAGAAAAAGTTAATTTTGAGGGTGTGCCGTATAAGAGTAAAGTACCTATTTATTTAAATCTAAGATAAAGCATTGGATATTACATTGGACAACAAAAAGCTAATTCCTAATATTTTTAGTTATTCCGCGTATTAAGATTTTTATATTTTTGGGGTATTTTTTTCCTTTAAAAATCGTTGGGTACAAAAGTTTAAAAACACATATAGATTTTAAATCATTTCTTATTACCATAAGTGCTTAATCTTACTACCAACTTCACGAATGGGGCAATAAACTCAACACATTAACGGAAGGGTAGATTTTTTTTTAAATATTTTTTTTTATTTTAATATAATTAGTGGCTTTCATCCTAAAATCTGTTTTTCGTTCCTTAATAACTTAAGAGTAAATTGCGAATAATTTTAGGCTCAATTTTTTGTGTTTTTTTAAGGAATTCCATATACAGATTTTTTGGAATATATAGAAAATTTTTTTCTGAATTTTGGACGCCTATTAAAAAATGGATGCTTTGGAAGAAAAAATTAATTTTGAGATTGTTATCGCAATTTCTATCCACCTTAAAAAACCGTGTATGTTTTTTGTTGTCGTGACTGTTTCTAACTAAGATTTATTTTCTCAAGCTTGCTTAAACAGCCTAAATTTCCTTTGCAATTTTGTGGGAACCTTATTAAATCAAACTTTTTTTTAACATAAGGCTACGTGCAAAGTGAATATTCAAAAATTTTGATAATTTTAAAAATTTATTTTTAAAAATGTTTGTAAAATTTTTATTCCATAAAAAGTTATTTGCATAAAATTTGGGAACATTTTAGAATTTTGCGTTTTATTACATCAAAATTTTGAAAATTTTACGAATATAAAAACTCACTTTGCAACTGTAAACAATAATTATGTTGAATCTGAAAACTAAAATTTTATTAACGTCTCGTATAAAATTTAAACATTTTCAAGAAAAAAATATGTAAATAAATACCAATATATTTGCGATAATTTTAATGAAGTTGGAACAAATAAACATGTTTTTACAAGGTCATAAAACGTATTAATTTTTTAGCTGCACCAAAAAAATCTATATTGGACAAAAGTAATCAAGAAGAGCCCCAAACAGGTCATTTCTATATAATGAAATCGCTTTAACTTTTATTAGTCGAATTATATTATGTCAGGGATTTTCAAATCATTGTATCATGAATTCAGGTTATAATTTTTAAGCCTTACACTAAAAGTTTAAAAACTGAATAAAATTACTGGTGTAAAGTTAGCTTTAGAATTAAAACTTTACGACACACTAATTTGACAACATTTATACATGGCAATATAAAATGCACAAAATACTGTTAAAATTTTAAAAATTTTGTAATTCCTTTTCCGTTTAAAATTATTTAATTTTTGGTAAAAATTTATTTTTTTAAATAACAAATTAAATAATAGTTATTGAACATAAAGACATTGTTTGCGAGTATTGAATTTTTTATTACTTACAGTGGTTTCACCTATTAATTTGTTTTTCATTCAACTATTTATTTGCAATCATTTGATTTGAAATTGATTAAAAAGGTAAACAATATTTTGAGAGTTCTTAGACACAAAAATCATACCAGCCATTTAAAAAAATTTTACATTTTACCGTTTTATTTACTAATAATAATTTTTAAAAAAATTGCTTAAAAACAAAAAAGATTAAAGAACAAAAGTAATTAAATTTTTGCATCAAAACAGCAAAATTTTTTCAAACTTTAAATTACACAGGTCAACAATTTTTTGAGAGTTATGAGTTAACTACAGAGATCACCCTGCCATCTTAGGGAACATATCTGTTTATCTTAATTCCTAATTAAACCTAGTTAGACAGTTATAAACATTAAGAATTTCAGAAAAAAGTTTACCAAAGAAGTTTTTAAACAATAATGAATTTAACAATTATTTTAGCATAACAATAGTAAAATGTTAAATTTAAACTTCAAATAATGTTTTGATTATAAACCGAATATCGTGTCGTATTGAAGTTTGGATTGTATTATCTAAATGCTGATTTATATTTTCATATATAAAAATACGTTGGTTAAGAATGGCCATTTTTCTATATGAACGGATCTAAGGAATTGTAGGCGGTAAAAACTAAAAAAAAATAGAAATTAATTATGAGAAGGCTATAATGGGGATGCATGCCTTTATATTTTCATAAACCTCTTTTTTATGTCATTGATATTTGTTGACTTGTGTTATAATGGAGCAAATTATGATATAGCAGCGGATTAAAACAATGCCCTGGCGCCATTTTGTAGCAAAGTCACCGCAAGCACTTATAAATATGTGGTCAATTCCAACTCAAATTGACAAACTTTTTAAACTCAAGTCTCATTTTAGCTGAAATGATACACTGGTAGGGTCCTTGGGTGCGGATGACCTAAATAAAATTTTATGACCGAAATAATTTTTGACGAGATATGAGGAAAGTATTTTTTTTTTTTCAGAAAAAAATATGAGGCATCTTTGAGGGCAAATGTATTTTTTTTATTATTATGTTTTGTTTTGTGTTTTTTTAAAATCTATTAAAAATAAAAAAAATATTACAAATTTTTAAACGTTATTTTTTCTAAAATCCTCCCCAAAACTTTTTTACACAATAAATTTAACAAATTTTAAATTTTGTCGAGATAAATTTGTTCATCAATAAAATGACTAGGGAAAGCTAACAAAAGTAAGCTTACATATTTTAATTTTTACACCTTAATTTTAGAAAACATGGCAAAAATTTTTTTTTAATCTAAAAAGCCATGAGCGCGGTAAAAAATTTTGGGGGAAATTTATGTTATATAGCAATGCTTTTTGGATAAAATGCATTTATAAATTTCAAAATTGTTGGTAGTAATCCAGAAAATTGGGTTTATAGAGAGGAATAAAATATTGTACTAATTTCTTTAATCTAAAGTTTCCTTTTTCTTTCTAAAATTAACTTGTAGCCTAACATAATTGCCCAATATCTAAATTATGCTAATTTAATTTGGCACTTTTAAATATTTAATATAGTCCATGAAACATTGTCTAAAAATTAAATAAAATAAAATATTTTTTTAGATATTTAAAAAAATTATATCGGTCCCAGACTTTTGAGTTCAGATATTTATGATATTAAAAAGTATATTTCAGTAATTTTTTAAGAAATTCACAAATACGTTTTTTAGTTATATCAAACTGAATGTTTTTTAAAAAATTGCAAATTTTAAATAAATTTTTTTAAACAATAAACATATGCATGATAGCCCATATTGTCCTCTTCAAAATAAAATAATAGAGTTTCTAGCTATAATACTTTTGGAATTATAACTTTTTAAAGTTTCAAATGTGAAATTCACCTTACATTTTCCCTTGCCCTTATCTCCTTCAAAAATCACTTCCAATCAAAATAATTTTCAGATTCTGAGATATTCTTTGATACTACCTCCATGCAAAATAAATCAAATCTAAAGTGGTACCTCTTCCACGTTTGTTGGATTGAGGTGAAATTGACCATATAAATCTATGTTTTTTTAATACATGTTTTCATAAACAACAAGTACAAAATATATATAATATGAAAAATTGAACTCAATAAAAATTTCCTGTGTCTAACAACGCCTCAAATCTATTGTCATGATCACACTCAATGAGAGACAATTACGACTAAATTTAAAAAATATCAATGATTTGGCTATACTAAAGAAAAAAACACAGTAGAGTCATGTTTTTGGGTAAACAAAAAAGTATGTAAAAATTGAATCCTTAAAAATTCTAATTATATGGTGGTTAGATGGCGGATTGGATCATAGACACATATCTCTTAGGTCTTTTAAATGTTGACATAGGGTCACATGATAGGGGGATAGAATATTTGAATATAAATTACAAGAATTTTCAAATATTTATATTACAGAAAGAGAGCAACACAAGAAAACAATGCCTAGTATAAGTGGCAAGCATCCTGTCCAAACAGGTAATTAATAACACAATTGTTATAATGGGTTTTATATTAGTGTTGTTTGCGTACATTTTTTTAATAATTTTTTAAAATACATATATATATTCAAATCGTGATAATTTTTTAAATAAATTTACTCATTTTTACTGCAACCTTACTCGGGGACCTTCCTCATGTTAATTCTGTATATTCTGTGATAACGTGTTCAAACTGAAATTATAAAATACATATTATAAATTATAAACAAAATATTTAATTGCTATTAACGCTTCTTCATATAAGTTTCTCCTCTTTCATTATTAAACATATTGTGATATCTAAACCTAAAATGTTTTTTTTAATTAATTATATTTAAAACCATTATTATGATACAAACTATTCCAAATTATATAACTTTTTGTATAACTGATCAAATTTAATGGAATTTACAATTACGACAATAGAATTGAACGCAAAAATAAATGTATCTCTAGTTTAAATTTTTTAAAAGCATTAGAAATTTACAACTAATTTAATATTTTAAATTCGGAGATTTGAGTTATACATGACCCTAGCTTGTGAATGACACGATTGTGCTTCAATGCAGAAAGTTATTTTATTATTGACATTGAATTAGACTGAAGATTTAAAGATACTTATCCGATAAAATACCAAATAATTTCTAGATGTTTCTTTATTGAACAAGTTAATTAAAATATATAATGATGCATGCTATATAAATTTGGAGGTATATATTTAAATATATGTAATGCAAAGATCATTAATGCTATAATTTTAATATAAATTACACAATTTTAGTTTTAAATATAATTTTGATTGCTCCATTAACAAATTCTAAATAAAAAAACTATGACTCCGCCAAACCGGATTAACTAATCATAGGCTACGACACATCCCTCTTCAGGGAGAGTAGTAGGAGCGGTCCGACGTTCTATCAGTCGGTGATTGGTTGATTTCATCTATCTTTAATTATATTAACTTTGGCTAAACTAGAGCTTATATATAATAAAAAAAATCTTTTTGTCATTGTTCGCTGGATGGTAATTTTTTTGTTTCGTGGAACTGTGGAGTTTAAATTGGTGCTTGACGGTGGCGTGTCAATTTTGACTAAATCATCTTGCGTGATTGCTTTTTTTAAGAACCATGTTTTAATTCGGTATTAAAAAAATTAGCGAGAGAGGTCGGACCTCTTGACTGAAAAGGATGAAAGTCGAACAGTGTCAAAGACTAAATTTTAAAGTATTAAGTCGTCGTTGAATGACGGGTGTTGTATTAGCTTCTATCGTGTTTTTTCTCTTTTTAGGGTATCACTCGCAGGAAAAATTTATAACTTTCTATTTTACGTGTTAAATCATCGACAGACCTATTTTTACGTAAGGATTGAAAGGTGACTTTAAAAGGAAATGTCGGTAACTCTTAATTTGCTGGTTTCTGTTCTTTTTCTAACCTTGTTCTATTTATAAAGTTACGTCACCTCTTGTGGGGCCTGCGTAAGTCGGTGGTTTCCATCAGTTGATCAATAATTACATTTTTTACGCTTCTCTATGATCTGCCTAGTATCAGACGGAACTTTTGCCGTACTGGTAACACCCATTTAGGGTAATTCTAGGTACTCTTTTGAGAGTTATGGAACAACCTTATCTGCGCGACCACCTTTTTTTCAGTATGCAACGCTTAAAATTTGTTGTTGAGGTGTGATCTCCTTAATGTTTAAGAAATTGTGTTTTGTATGTGTATAAATTCTTTTGATGTTTTGATGCATGAGAAAAATAGGGGTTGGTATTTGAGTGGAGAAATTGTTATATGATGGGTTATGTGAGTCTTAATATTATAGTTCATACAGTAACAGATTCAGAAGTCAAAAATTAGTTCGGGCTTATTACTGAAAAATCAAATTTGCCTTGTGCCGATTTAGAATATTGGAAGTCAATAATTTAATTCGTGCAGGATAACGGAGGCGAGAGAGGAGAGGGTAAAGCAAATAAATGACTGCTAGAGTTCCTTATCTTGTCTTCATATGCATTGGAATATGTTTGGAATAGGATGTATCTCATAATTAAGTTTAACGCTGTATTTCAATGTATATTGATCAAACATCGCTAAGATTATCGACATATCAATCGGCAATAATCTAAGGTGTGAGAAAAAATGTTTTTTACGCCTTGATTTTAACTGATTCGTTCCCGAGTTTCGGCACCAAAGTTATAATTAACAAAGAATAATATGATTGGAGATTGTCGTGACCGAGAATAACGAATACCGTTTAAAATATACAAATTTATTTATTTTATAAAAATTATTCACAAAATCAAAATTCAAAAGAAATAAAAATATATTATGTTGCCAATTCCGTTTAATTCTTTTTATGATTCTCTTCCTCCCCCTTGTGCAAAATAAATTAAAATAAATAAAAACAGTGCTCGTGCCAGTAGGCACGACAGAGATATAGGATAATACAGAGAATTATTCTCTGTATTGAATGAATTAGATTTTAATACATATAGTGGCTGTCACTAAATATTAAAATTTATCTAGATGTTTGAATATATAAATTTTTTATTAATCGATTAAAATAGTAATATGATGTATGCTATATAAATCTGGCTGTGTATACATATGAAATGCAAAGATCGTTAAAATGCTAAAATCTAAATATAATTTAATTAAACAATTTATTTAATACACAACTATTACGTCTAAATATAATTTTATTTTAAAAAATTCTAAAAAAACAATGACTCCGCCAAACCGGATCAATTAAGGCCTCGACCCCTTAGCTATAAATAATTATCGTAAGAGAGGAGTTTACAAATTCTTTTGAGTGTCTTGAATGTAGAAGGCTCTTACTAACAATAACCAAAAATGCCAAATAAGAAGACCTAGAAATCTTTTTAGTAACACATGTTTTAAAATTTAGATAATTTGACAGGTCATCATTAACATAATAGCCTAGTTAACTAACTAAAAATTTTAGAATTTTTCAAATAAATAATTCTTATGACTATAAACCGTAATTTTCCTAAAGTTGAAAATTTAAATTAAACTGATAGGAATATTTATTTTGTTTTTACATTCAAACGAGTTGCATAAATTTCTTAATTATAATAGTTATTTTGACTAAAGCCCTAATGCTGTATTAATCAATTATTTAACTGTAGATATGTTTTTTAAATTTTTGTTAATATTTATTAAAAAATGTTTGTTATAAAAAAAATTGTGTACATCACATTAAATCATAATTCCAAAAGAATACTATCTAAAACTATGTTACACCATTTTCTTATTAAAATATGAAATTTTTTTTAGGTTCTTATCAATTAGTCCAATAAAAGGTGTGTGATTAACGAGACTTTAAAAAAATAATTAGTTTTTTTTTGGAACCCATTACTTTTTAATGAAACAAGTTATAAAAAATTAAAAAATAATAATGTTTCCTAATGGGCTAAAATATATGTATTTCCCAATTTCTTTCAATAAAAATTACTTTTAAAACATGTTATAAATTTAAAACTATTCTTTATAATTTATTGTTTTGTAGGAGGCTACCTTATGGCGTATACCCTATAATTAGGGTTTTCCTTATTAATGGTTGACTTAAAATATTGTGCTAAGAACACAAACCTTTAAGCTAATATTTAAATTTACAATTAAAATTTATAATCTACTTTATTTATTTTATATAGCTGCTACTCAGCAAATGAAAATTATTAAAAACCATGATTTAATTAATGAACCACAAGCAGCTCAAATAGTTTTAATATTTTAGCATAAGAATTTATTACTATGTTTCAATTTTTAAAATAAGTACTTTGCAATTTAGTTTTTGATTTATTCTTTTAAAAAATTGATAATAAAAATTGGTTAAATAAAGGCATTTCGCATAATTGCTTTGGCGTCATTGATAAACATTATAAAACGCAATCTAGATAAATACATTCTATCGTTTATATAAAAAAATCATTAAACAAGGCATTAACCATGTTTAAATGGTTTTTTCTAATAATATAAACAACACTATGTATTTATTTAAAAGGCTTTATAGTTTGATTTACCAGCGGCACTACTGTATATTAATAATTTTTAAAGCAAATTTTATATATTTAGCATATTATTTAAAAGTCTGGGTGTTTTATATGAATATTTTACAAAATAAAAATTTGTCTAATAGCAATTCCCTACCCAGTAGATGTTTATCAACTACCTGACCCAATTGATGAACAGCAGCCTCTAAAAGGTAATTGATCATATTGTTTGATAAAGGTGTAAGAATGTAATGTTTTGCTAGATTAAATATTATTTAATTAATATATAATTTGGATGTACACACTAGAGTTTATACTTTTCGTGTAATTTTTTAAAGTTTTATACCCCGCGAATGCTAGGGTATATACTCTTTTAAGCTATGGACTCTAAATTTATAATATTATAAAATACTTGGATAGATGATTATCATTAATGTATTATTTATTAATATAATGTAAAAAATAATCTAAATATAGAATTTTTTTTTAATATTACATTCTATTAAACTGGTCATTAAACAAAATTTATTCTTTTTATAATTTACAGTTTTTAGGTCTAATAAAACATTTGCAAAAAGATATATTAAATAAGTATTTAAAGTATTAAAATATTTTTGGCTATTAATTTGAATACTTATTTTTTAAAAAAAACTTTTTTTATGATTATAATACAAACATTACTTAAAATGTAAAAAGATTTATATTATAAGATATAAATGTTTCAATTTATAGTTTAAATTTACAAGGAACATTAAAATTGACAGTGTGGAATCTATACGGGCCCTTATAGAATTTTAATTTTGTAATTAGAATTAAGCCATTTTTTACGTATGATATTTTTGAATAGGAAGGCATAAAAATTTTTTTTATTTAAATTTATAAAGATTTAAAAACTAGTTGTGCTGGGTTTTATATCACATTGTTATCGCGGGCTAAAAAAGTTGGTTTCGCAATTAACATTAATTTATTAATTAAAGAAATTTTTCAGAGAGGAGGGGGGAGGAGAGTGAGTGAATTGGTTTTTCCACAAACTGCATTGAGTTGACGAAATGTGATATACATTGTCGGATAGACTGGATTTTAAAATACACAGTTATACAAAATAATTTTAACCTGTGTATACACTGTAAAATTTTTTTATATTCATTTTTTGTATATTTATTGTAATTAAGGTTTCAGCGCCAAACAAAAAAATAAACTTTTGGAAGCTTTTGATGAGGGAAAACTTGAAAGTAGATTAGGTAGGCAAGAAATTGCTCTAGCTCTTGATTTAACGGAAGAACAGGTACATTTTACATATTATTAGGAAAACATAAAAGAATGCATCAACTTGATAGCCTAATTTTATATATATGTTTTTCGTTTTTCTTATTTTCTTCCGTCTTTGACTCCTCAAATACGTCTATAACAAATGACCTTTTTTGACCAAATTGAAAGATCTAAATATACCCTAAAAAGAAACAACTTAAAAATCTTTTTTGCATTTTAAAATACCTTGTAACATATATTTTTAATCATATATAATGGAAAAAAAATCACTAAAAAATTAAACTCTTCATTGCCATTTATTTAATACAAAATATTTCGGGTCGAAATTTAAATACGACACGGTATATTATCGGTTTTTTAAAAAAATGTATTTTAGTTTAGATTTAAAAGTTTAACTATTGTAAATATGCAAAAATAAAATTTGAATTCATTTTTGTTTTTAATTCTTTTTTGGTTTTTTAATCTAAAATTTTCAATGTTTATAACTGAACAAATAAGTTCGATTAGGGAAAACGGTATTGATTTGATATTCCTTAAGATGGCAGGTTTGATTTCTGTAGTTAACTCATAACTCTCAAAAAATTGTTGACATGTGCTATATAACAAATACAAAACTAATTTACCAATTTATAACTATTCCGACTTATATAATATTTTGCAAGCGAATATATTTTGAGATCACCAATATATTTTTAATTTATTTTCATCCAGGTTGTGAATTATAGACGTCGACGTTCAAGATCGGGAATTGACAAAAATAAAAGTATATTTTGCTTAGAAAACGTACCCAGAATTTTCCAACGGGTTATAAAAGTTAGGAAAAAACTAATTTCCTCAATTTGAAATTTACCGCTATTTATTTAGTAATAACTTTAATAAGTTGTGTCTTGCAATTAATGTACTTTAATTTAAATATGACATAAGTTTAACCATAAACAAAAGAGTAAGCCATTATGCCGTTTTGCAAGAACAAGCGTATAAAGACTTTCAAATAATTTTCCATACCAAAACTTAATCACAAAATTTTTTTTAATATTATTAATGTTAAAAATTATATATAAAGCAATAAAAAAATATTGGTTATAAATGGTTTTAAATCTTACATTAAAATAAAATAAAAAATGGAAGTGTTTTATTAAGCTTTGTTTAACATAGCAAAAATTATTAACTGCAGTTATAACTTTTATTTAATTAAAAAGAATGATTTATTTGAGGTATGTCCCATACCTTTTCCCATTGAGAACGCCATACCCATTAGGGCTTAATTCCCGGCGGGTTGAGGTTATAAACCTAGGCTCTTAATTTTAGATATATCTAGGACCAACTGCCGTAGGCCACTGAGTAGCTTCAGAGTGGTTGCACATTTGTACTATTTTTCCGAACAAAAAGCTACTACTATGCAAGGATAAAAACTAGCAACCTCCTGCGTCTAAAGCAGAATTGGCAACTAAGCTATTTATGTCAACTTCATTTATAATACTGGTAAACATTAAAATAGTAGGCGAGACCTGTTTTAGGTAACTGAAATACGTTTGAAGTTTTTTAATTATATCTAGGCCAGTTACAAACATTAATAATAATAATTTTAACATAAATGTTGGCGAATAAATATTAAAAAAAACTTTGTTCAATGCAACCATTTAAAAACCTTTATATACAAACTTTTAACGGGAATACATCGTGTTTTATATTTAAGTTGAGATGACAAATATTCTATATATCTTTATATTGATATGCATAATATATTTAAAATTTTAATTTTCATTCAAAAAACTAAAGTCACAAGTGATTTTAGTATGCATAAAATTATTTTATAAGTTTGGCCCCTTTATCTGGAAGTAAAATTAAATCAAATCTAATTTTGTCATTTGTGTATATATCTATGAAGCCTAGCCATCAAAATTTTTTTTGTCCGATGTGAAATTCCTTTTTTGACAGCTTTTTTGTCCAGCGCGTAATACAACTTTTTTAATGAAATTGTAAAAATATTACACATGTGTAATCCTATACAATGATTTATATACGTCTGTGGTCATAAAATTTTTATTTATCTAAATTTGGGCTAACCCATGGTTCCACGGGCCTACATTAATAAACAGTAGCTGGATGGAAACGGTTTGAATAAAACAATTGGCGTTAAGAAGAAAATTTTTTTTTAACGTTGATATTTATATGACTGTACGCCCATTTTAATTTATATGCAACCTACATAATTTTTATAATTTTAGCCGAAAAAAAGGAATCTGAAAAGTTGCACAGTTCAAGCTCAAATAGCTCAAACCCTAAAAAAGCAGGTAAAATAAAATCCTATGTTATAAATAATAACGAAAAATGTAGCTACTTAGGGCCGTCAACAAGCACATAAAAAGAAATAGCACTAAAATAAACTAAGTTTTTTAAAATCATGTTAGCGCTTGTCCCAGTCTTATAATACAGCTAGCAAAAAATATTATAATGGTTGAATTGTTTTAAAAACAATGATTAAATATAAAAAAATATACTTTTAATATTTGTTTATTTCAAAAATATTTATAAAGGCTAGTGGAGGTTTTAATAATATAAGCAAATCCAAGCTGAATTGTTTAAAATAAGAAAAAATGAAAAGTTTTTAATATTTTAGACAGAAAAAGAAAAAAATACAATTTAAGCAAAAAATCTTCTATTGGAAAAATTTTCTTGATTTTAACTTTTTTTTCTTAATTTTAAACGATAAAAGTTTGGCCTATTTAACAAAGCTCACTAGTTTTAAATAAGAAGCCAACCTTTTTGTGAGGGCATTTTATAATATTCTTATAAACTTGGTCATATAAGTATGGGCTTTCTTGCTAGAGTAGATTGGCCTCTAAAGATTGGCTCTTTTATTACCAATGATCTACCACATGGATTTATTAAAAAACATTTTTGTATCATTTAACCTAATAGAAGATTTGCTAAAACCTGGCCCAAGTAGTGCTGAATCCTTAGAAATAGGTAATTTTAAATTGTTTAAAATGATTTTGCATTATTCTTAAATATCAATGAAGTACGTTTACTTCTAATTTTTAAGTGCTGTTTAAAAATATAATTATATATATAAAATTAAAGACCAATAATTTTAGCAAATTTAATTTGATATACCTAATAATGAAGATATCTCACTGACTATGCCGCAATAAATAAATCTAAACGCGTATATATAATGTTAATTTAAAGAAAATAAAATAATAAAAAAAAATTTTTTCGGCTCAATTTAAAATTAAATTAATTTATGATGTAACTTTTATTAAAACCTCTTCATATTGAACGACAAAACAAAGATCAATACTTAGAATATAAATTTTTATAATTTAAATTAGCAGTCTACTCATTTTTTAAAATGATAAGTGTGTAAAAAAAAATTTTTTTGTCAGAATTTAGTTACGAAAAAAAATTGAATTTTTTCATCTCGTCAAGGTATCGAGGTAGCAGAATCTACAATGCCTTCGTTCAATTTATATTTTATATATAAATAGCCGAAGTCTGAAAAAACGTTAAAGAATTATAAAATATAAGAAATATTGTCTAAATTATTTCTCTCAACTGTTATAATTTAATTTTTCGAATAATTTTTGTCGACCCGTGTAAAATAATATTGTTGTGCATCGCATGACAATTGGTTTTCTTACAATATCATGTTTAAAGTGTGTGGTTGCCTATAATTTTTATTGTTTTTCTTTAATAGTATGCTGTACATATTTTTGTCTATTAACATAATGTAAAAACCTTTTTGTATACATTAATTGATCTTTTCCTTTATAAAGCACCCCATAAAATTGTTTTAAATGGAACCATTTGGGTTTAAATACATTTCAAAGAGTCAAAGGGCGGAGAAAGGTGCAGAACATAACTTCTCACTCAATTATTTGTCCTAATTTTTTCTATTAAAAGTATAGTAAAAAATTTGAAAAAAAAATTATTCCCGTTTGTTATTTGCTGAGCAAAAAAAAAATAGCATATATGCACAATTTACTGGAAAAAAATTGTTATTAAATAGTTTTTTAGGTATTACTTAATTTAGATATTATTTTCTACCTCATTAATAATTCGTGTCTTGTTTATCTCAGGTATGATCTTTATTAATAAATAAAATACAGAAAAAATATTTTTTATAAAAAATTAGATTTTTTAGGCAAAGATATTTTTATAAAAATTTTATAGAACAATAAATTTTTCATTGTAGGGGTTAAAACGTAATATTTATATGATTTTTCTCATTTTAGCCGAAAAAAAGGAACCTGAAAATTTGCAAAGTCTGGGCTCAAGTAGGGCAAACCCTAAAAAAACTGGTAAAATTAAGTTCTATGTTATAAATAATAACGAAAAATGTAGCTAACCAGGGCCGTCAACAATCCTTAGAAAGAAATGGCATTAAAATAAATTAAGTTCTTCATATTCATGTTAGTGCTTTGTCCCAGTCATTTGATGCTAGCAAAAAAATATTCTATTGATTAAATTGTTTAAAAAACAATGATAAAATATAAAAATATAATTTTTTTCTTTGTTTATTAAATATTTATAAAGGCTAGTGGAAGTTTTAATGACATAAGCCCTTCAATCTAACCTGGGACATTGTTAAAAAATGAAAAAAAAATGAAAAAAAAATTTTAATATTTTAAAAGGAAAAAGATTCCCTCAAAAAATGGATAAGAAAATCTCCTAGCAAAAACTTAAATGCCTATTCTCTCTGCTTGTGCTAACTTTTTTGATAATTTCGTATTTTAATTTTCAAAAGATCAATAAAAATTAAAAATCCATATTAAAAAATAAATAAATCACGCAAAAATTTCTTTATTTTAACAATATTTTCTTGATTAAGGCTAAAACCCTTTTTTTAAAATTTGAAACCGAACAGTGCAACATGCCATGGGTTGTTGCATTTTATAATATTCCGGAGAATTCTGCGTTGTTAAGTTATCGACGGAGAGACAATCATTCCAACAGCTCTCTAATTTAATATTTGAAACTAAACAGCATATTTACAAAGGTTTCAATTTTTAATTTTTTTATTTTCCGAATTTTATTAAATTGGTAACACGCTTGCGAAAGAGCTAAAATAAAAAATTTATAAAGGGAAAAAGTTTTTTTACAATGAAGAGTAATTACAATCATAAAACCTCACACTATGTTATATTTGTAATTTACATGTTAGAATAAATTACATGTTGGTGGTTGCTGGTTATCAACTAAGCCAGGATGTTTCAAAACATCGACAGAAACGGCTATAGGAAAAAATAATTATGCTATAATCACAAATTTGACCCATATTATCTAATTTTTATAAGATATACATCAAACAGTGCTATTTGTGGGTTAAGGGCTAATAACAAGATTAGCGTTAATTAATGCGAAGAGAATATACAAAAATTTTAAATTTTTTTTAAGATAAATATGTCTGAACGCGCACTTGTTAATTTATCGGCGTATTTTCAAATTTTTGTTTATTTTTTTTTACTTACTAAAATTTTATGATTAAGTGACACACGTGTGAAATGCTTTATTATATATGTAAAGGTAAAAAGTTTTCTCACTAATTTATGATTTATTTTAACAAAAAAATTCAATAAAACTAAATAAATTAGAAAAAGATATAAATTTATAGTCAGCACTTACATTTTTTGTGAACAAATAAATTACATTGCGCAAAAAAACAATATCTTCTTTGGGCACCTTATCAAATTATTAGGATAGATTACCTGATTGAGGCTGCTCTTCATCAACTAAGCTTGTATGTTGCACAATTTCCACTGGTTGTTGAATGGCTGTTAAAATAAAATTTATTACAGCACGTTTTTAAACTGTCAGGTATATATTACAGGTCAACAATTTTAGAATTATGAGTTAACTATATTGATTAAACCTACCATCCTAGGGAGTATCAAATCAGTTTACCATTTTTCCTAACCAAGCTAATGATTTATAAACTTTAAAAATTTAAAAAAAAGGCAAAAAAAAAGATCTAAAACAAATATTGAATTGAAATTTTATTAATTAAACTATTAACTTCAAACTTTTAATATTATTTTCTATAAAAACCGATAATATATTGTCACGTATTTTAGTTTAAACGCGAAATTTGTATTATCGAATGCTCATGTAAGAGCTTGATATATAAATAATATTTATCTTTCACTATTTGTGATTAAAATATAAGTCACAAGGAACTTTTATATGTAAAAAAATTTTTTAATTTTATGTTTCTAGGATATATGAGATCTGTTAAATTAGTCAAAAAGGGCATTTTTTGTTATAGACGAATATAACAGTAGAAACTACGAAAAACAAAAAAATATATGAGATTTGGCCATAATGGGGATGCATTCTTTTTTCATAAAATATTCACGTCTGAATTTGATATTTGTTGACCTGTGTATCAAAATCTAGTTTAAAATTGTCTGCAGTATGAGTATTGAGAATTTGGCTTCAAAATTGCATAATGCACATATTTTATTGATGACGCCAAGCAGGGGTCTATTTAGGGGGGACAAAAAAGGGGCATTTGACCCTCGTTAAAAATTTTTTTTAAATATTATGATGTAACCAGAGGTAAAAATTATATATTAAACATATGTTAGGGAAGAAAAATCATTATAATTGTTTTTTTTTGGAAAATATACAAACTTATAAAATTAAATTGCAAAAAATAATATTAAAATTAAATTTGTAGTTGCCTTCCATTAAAAAAGTTTCTTGCCCCCCTTTAGTAATCTGCAGACGCCCCTGACGCCAATCATTAATGTAAAATAATATGTAAAAATGACTTATCTATTTTTACATTAGTAAATTTGAAAATAAAAAAAAACATGACCTAAATGACAAACAAGTTATATTTTAAATAAATTTGCCGTTCATTTTAACAACTTACCTATATGAGCTGCTTGTTGTCCACATAAATTTAAATTTTCCAAAATTTCCATTTGTTGAGGTTCAGCTGAAATAAAAAATAATTTTAGCATAATTATAAATATCAAGTATAGATATTTAGTTTAGCTTACAGTAATTATGTTTAAGCCACTTTACATAAATTATTTTTTTAATATATAACATTTGTTTAAATGCAACCTGGACTAAACTCTTTTGTAAAATATTATACATTATCTTACAACCCTCGCTAAAACTACAAAAAAAAATTAATATCAATTGGATAATTATCTATGTTATTTATATAAGACGTGGTACAAGATTCGAAATTCTATTTTTTAGCGATCACAATACTATGACTATGACTTATAAAAGTTAATCTAGAAAAAACTTGTACAACTTCACCCTCTTTTATGTAATAAAAAACATAATATTCCTCTGAATAAAGAAACAAAGGAGAGCAAAAAACTTTATTTTGAACATGGCTTGCCCAATCAAATTTTAATAATCGATTTAAAGTAAGTAATTTAGATGTTTAAAAGCCATGTATAAAAGATTTCACCGATAAATAAATAAATTAGTTCAAAAACATTTCCGACCAAAAAAAGTTCCTCATGTATTATACATGGTATCCTTGTGTACAAATTATTTTTTTGTTAACTCAATAAAAAATATTTTTCAAACATTTTAACCTAAAAACAAAAATAGAAAACATATATGACAGTTACAAAAAATTAAAGAATTTTGATATAAAATGCAAACATTTTGTCTATGAAAAAAATTTAACCGTTTGTGCTTATGAGATTGTAAAAAAATATAAAGCTTGTTCGCCAAAAATATTCGTCTAATTTAAAATGTATTAACTTATTTAAAATTAGATAGGCTATGTAAACATTATAAGAATTTTATTTGAGATCAGAGAGCATACCTTGTAAAATAAGGAAGTATTGATTCAAGTCTAAAATTGTTAATATTTGTGAATATATATGTTATGAGTAATAACAATTTTAGAATAAATTTGTATAAAATCAAATGGCAAAGTTGTAATAATTATTTAGTATCTATAAACTACAGAAAATGTTAAAATATGTAGGTATATATTAAACAAAAAATGGACAAAGGCAATTTAACAATTTTATGTATTATCTAGTAACTGTTGTAATATGAAAAAAAATAGATTAATACAAAAAATGTTTCAATTTACTATTAATGTAAAGGTCAAAAAATTATAAAATTTTAATTAATTTGATCAAAAAATGTTTTAACAAAAAATAAATATAAATACTTTTGAGTAATCAATTATAATTATTTTGGCAGTGTGTAATCTTATAATCAGGACTTGCGTGATATTGTTAACAGTTAGAGGATGTAAAGCCAAGAGTTTTCAAAAATTCATCGTTTAAATTAAATAATTAATCATACATATATTATATTATACAGTTAAAAAATTTTTGAGAGTTATGAGCTAACTACGGAGTCATACTTGCCATCTTAGGGATTTTCAATACTGTTTTTTCTTATCAAACCTAGTTTATCCAATATAAACATTGAAAATTAAAAAAAAAATGCCAAAAAACAAATTTAAAAACAAAAATAGTATTTTTTTATGTATATTTAGCAGCTGAACTGTTTAAAACTTCAAATAAAACTTTTATTAAAAACCGATTATTTAGTCGTATTTAAGTTTGGACGCGAGATATTTCATGTTATCTAAATGCTGATATAAGAACTTGATGTGCTAAAATATTCTATTTCTCATTATTTGAAATGATAATCATAAGTTACAAGGCTCTATATAAAAAAAAATTTTTTAATTTTTTTGTTTTAGGGTATTCTTGATCTGCCAATTTTGTAAGACGCCCTTTTTCGATAAGTACGGATGTAAGGAGCCAAAAGCCATTTTTTTTAATAGGTACGAATGTAGGGAGCCAAAGCAGGAAGAAACTAAGAAAATTAAATATAAATGAGATAAGGCCATCATGGGGATAAATTCTTTTATGATTTCATAGAATTCACGTTGCCATTGGATTTGTTGACCTGTGTTATTAAGACTTTTTCATAGTATATTAAATTATATACTTGCTTATTATACAGACTTTACACAGGCAAAGTTTAATGGTTAGACTTTTGATTATTACGGAATTTATATTTTAAATATAAATTGATTAATCTGGGGCATTTAATGATCTTAAGTTCGTTTTATTTATTAACTATGGGCTAAATAGCAAAAATTAGCAGAAATTAAACAGGTCAACAAATATCGTTGTCAAAAAAATAAATTTATGAAAATAAACCACATGCCTTTCATATAAATTTTCCGTTTTTCTTGGTTTCTTCCGCCTTCGCCATCTTAAATCCGTCTTCATTAAATGGCTGTTTTTGATTGACAGTGTACTCAAAAAAAGAAATTAAAAATTTTATTTTCATATTGAAATACCTTGTAACATATAACATCACAAATAATGAGAAATAATTTTTATTTGTATATTCTACGTTCCAAACTTAAATATGACACGATATATTATTGATTTAAAACATTATTTGAAGTTATTTGGTTTGCCTATTGTGTATATGCAAAAAATCAAAATTTTTTTGTTTTTAATTTTTTTTTGTTTTTTTTTACAAATTTTTAATGTTATTAGGTGACTAAGTTAAATTAGAAATCCGGGGATTAAAAATCCCTGATGGAAGGTTTAATCTTTGTATTACTCAAAACTCTCAAAAATTAGTTGACCTGTATTACATAAAAGATACTTTCTCAACAGTTAACATGATGATATTTTTGATTAAATCCATTTTGTTTTAGTACAAAATTTAAAACCACCAAAATCTATGTTTTCCTTGCATCTACTTATTTCCTCAAACAGTGTTATACCTGTCCAAGGATATAACTATTGTAAAGTTAAAGACATTTGTTCTCACGCCGACGCAGAAAGCTATTTTAATTAAAATGATTGTTTAGTCTACTACAAGTTGGCCACTTAGTAGCCTAATAAAAGCTTTACACATATGATATTTGAGAAATCGATTCACCAATAAAATACCACACCACTTGCATGTCAGACAGACATGTTATGAAAAAAATTAAGAAAGGCTCATCTTAGTTATCTTAAAGTTATAGAGAGATCTAAATAAAAAACCGTATGTCATATAAAAGTTATTTAAAACTAGCTTAGGTAAATTTTGTTACGATGAACACATAAAAATTTGATTTCCTACTAAATAAAAACTTTTTTTGACTGGCGAGTATCGTTTAGTTTTTAATTGACTTTAATGTAGTATTTAAGAATCTTTTATCTCAATTTAATATGCTCATGGTAACAATTATTAGGTTATATATTTATGGCAAATCAAATATTTTATAATTCAGCTGTATAATACCCTTAAAAATAAATAATTATGTTATATAATAATATATTATAATTAAGCTGATTAAAATTTTACGATGGTTTTCGGGCAAATTCGTTATTAGATCCGTGAAAGAATTGTCTGAGTATTAAATAAAATGATTAAATTTAAATATTTTAAACCACCTTTTTTAAATTTGGAAGTTTTATTATAATCAAATTTGCAAAACAGGTATGAATGCAAACTTAGCTTCAAAAATTAATTTTTTTTTTCTGCTAAAATTAAGTCTTTTTTTATCAAATTTTTAGGATATACAAGATAAATTTTTTATAAAATTTTAAAATTTGTAGAATTTCTAAGCAAAAAAATTAATTAGACCCTTAATCTCTAGCTAGAAAAAAATAAATAATTTGTGACTTTAGTTAAAATAATAAATTTAATTTGGATAGATGTGGGGAGCATAACATACCGTATATGTCATATTATAATACAATAAGATGTTTTTAAAAAGTTGTTACTTTTGAAAAATTTAAACTAATAAATTTAATAGAGATATTTTTTTTCAAAAATTTTTCCAATGTTAAATTTGCTAAGTTAATTATTTATTTTGTGAATGATTTGTTTCAATGATATCTAAAAAAAATATTAGAATCGTCGTATAGATTATTTCGTTGAGCTATTGAATTTATTTTTATTTAATCTATCAACTTTAGAGTGTAATCTATGTAATGTTATATATTTATAATAACGAAATTATTTTTAAAATATCATAAAATATGGTTTAAATATAAAATTTTAAAAAAATTATGTTAAAAAAATGTAGTTATATCATTTGTAATGCTAAATAGACAAATAATATATTTTATGCAAAATATATAACAGTATGGCGTACAAAGTTTGACATAATTTTTCTAATAAAATATTAAATAAGTTCACATTCAATTTCCATCAGCTCTTCTAACGCACTATCTAAAGAATAAAAAGTTTAAAAGTAAATGAAAAGTAAATATTTTATTTAAAATCTGTACTAATTTAATTTAAGAGGGGATGAGATATAGATTAAATTAATATAAGATATTTTATTTAGGTGCGGAGCATTGAAATTGCTTGCAGCGACGTTGACAGGTCTTTCATAAAATTTTTAAATTATTATTTAATGATTTTGATTTTAAAACGTTGCCAATCTTTATTAAGCTCTTAACACGCGATTAGCACTGTTTGGTATAACTATAGCACATCCTAAATTTTGATATTCTTAAAAAATAAATATTATGTGTCAAATTTTTTTGTCATGAAAATTTTTTTTAACAGCCATTTTAAAAGTTTTAAAACATCCTGGCCCATTAAATAAACAACAACAACAACCTTAAACAGGTATTATATTTAGAATTTTAATTAGGTGCGCATTAAAAGTATTTTTTTGGCCAATTGTAATTTTCCAAAACTTCTTAAATCAAGATGTAACTGCTGCCTAAAAAAATATTTTTGACTCATAATTAATTTAAGAAATTATATTAAAACGTCGCCATTCTTTATTATAAGCTCTAATATTTTTTGGAAAAAAATTTTGCCAAATATTAAAAATAAATAACAATTTTATTTTTTTATATAAAAATAATAAAAATCAGGATGAAAAAAAATAGTAATGTGATATTTTTTAGATCATACTTCAGAAGAGCCGATGGATATTGAACGTAAGCATATTAAGACAAGCAACTATTAATATTTTTCGTCAGTGCTAGAAAAAAAAAATATATTTTGGCAAACTAAAAATTTATTTAATATCTTCATATAATATAATAGACCCAATTATAACATTTCCATTTTTTTTTGTTAAATTAATGATTAGATACGCAGTGTCTAAGTGCATGTTTTTTTTGTGATTTTATTACATTTCATAAATTACTGTAATGCTTTATAGTTATACAATATATCAAGGATAATGTGGTTCCAATAAACAATTTTCAAGGAAATACTAATTTTTGTTTCTAAGAAAACATTTTAAAATTTAAGCATAACACTGGACAACAGAAAAAAAAAACATCAACAATTTTTAGGTTTTTGTAAAGAGTTTTTTGCGATAACGATCCCGGGTTTAGTTTTTTTTCCAATACCTACATTTTTTTTAAACTGCGTCTAAAGTTTAGAAAAAAAATCACAAAATTTTTTTAACTATTAACAAAATAACTATTGGCATCAGATTCCTTATAAAAAACATATCAAAAGGTTATTACCTGAAAATGTTAGTAATTTACTTTCAAGTTATTTTGGATCTAAAAAGGATAATATGACAAAAACCATTAATTTTATGAAAATAAAAAAAAATTAATTACTTTAAAAAAAATTTAAACCCCTTACGTTAATAATGAATATTTCCGTTATCTAAATATATTTTTGAACTTTTGTTACTAGCAGTAAGTTTTATGATATAGAAGCCCAAATACCCCAAAAATTAAAAAATCTCAACTCTGACACCAAATAACTAAAAATCTGAGGCATTGGCTAAAATAGTTTCATTTTCGTGATTAGCGCCAAAAACTTGACCAAAAATCGTAGTTCCCAGATGCTTACGGTCGTCCAAATTTTGTTGTCCAGTGTAATTTGCGGAAAAAAAAATTTTTTTGTGTCTAGCAAACATATGTTCTAATAAAAAACGAGATGTGCCCTCTTTTTTTGACTTAAAGATCTTGAGCAAGGCCCGAAACTATCCCTGACAAAGGCCAATCCGATCTAACAATTTAGAAGAAAAATTTGACAAAAATATATTTAAGAGACAACCGAGAGCAGTCCTGCTTTAAAAGTCAAATATCTCTTTATTATATAATAAAAATAATAATTAGTGTTTTACATTTAGTGATGGGATTTGCAGACCAGGCTTACTTATCCCCGCTCGGTAAGAGGATTGTTGTATGTATAAAAAACAACCAAATCATAAACATATAAGCACGTCAACCATTTTGCAAACATTGTGATGTCTCTATAAACTTGTGTGAATATTGTTTAAATGTAGCATTTTTCATATTTTTTAACCTTTAAGTTATTTTATTGATCTCTAGGTATTGTATTAGTTGATAAAAAAGGCGGTAAACTGCTCTTTTTCAGTTTATACTGTCACATATAATCTAATTAAATAAAATTTTATACGCTTTATATAATAAAAACGGGCACAAAAGAATGCTAAACTTTGAATAGAACTTAATTGCTTTATCCATTTAATTACACAAAAAAAAGTTTTAAGATATCTCAATTTTTATTTTATATAAAAAACATGTTTTTAAATTCTAAACATAATTTACCAGTCCCACTTTGAATAAAATTTTTTTTAATATTTTAGCATCACCAATGTTAGGTAAATTTCTTGAATTTTAAACTTGTAATTTATAACTTTTTATAAATGTGTGAATTAAAAACATGTTACGTTCTGAATTATAAAATCAAAATTGGTTTGCACACATTCAATTAATTTAATACTCAAAAAATCTTTTATCTTTATTTTAAAGAATAAAAATCTTTGCTTAGCTTATATAATTTACAAATAGTCTGAATTTTTTTACACCTGGATAATAAAGAACAACATAAACAATTTTTTAAGAGCTTTGTTAAGAATTTTCTTGATACAATCAAGGTAGGTTTTTTCACTAACTCCATTTTTTTAGCCAAGTCTAAAGTTTAGAAAAAATTTCACAAATTTTTTAATTCCTAATTTTCCAAATATTTATTGGCATATTCAATTTTTATAAAAAAGATATCCAAAAAAGGTGCTTAACATTATTCTTTGCAATTTACTTTAATCAAAATATATTTGTTGCTACTCAAAAGTTTTTTGATATGGATATAATGCCCCAATAGACATATCTCAACTTTGACAAAAATTAACAAAAAGTCTGAAGCATTGGCTAACTTTCAATTAGCCTAAAAACTTGACCAAAAAAATAATTGCCGTTAACGTTGCTTAAAGTTATCTAAATTTTGCTGTCCAGTGTTCAATAGAAATTTCATTCTATAACTTCTTGTTAATCAATACATAATTTATTGTCAAGCCATATCATATTCCTTACGGTTCTTCAGCGTCCTTTTCAGCATTAAGAAAACATGTCTTTTTATTTTTCAATTACGAGTTTAATAGAGAAATAAACTCTTATTAAAAAAAAATTAAATAATATTTTTTTGAAATTCAATATGTACAATAAAAGCCTTTATAATTCCCAGAAAACACAAATAATTTTTGGTATTTTTTTTCAATCTCCTTAATAATGTTTCTTTGTGCTGAAAATTTCTTCTATCTGCCTTAAAAGAAAATTAAACGAAATATAATGATTCTTATAAATTTCCTAGACAAAGCCATAGAGGATATATTGGAAACTTTACCGGATGATCACTGTAAGTTTTTTATTGTTACCGTTAAAAAAGTTTAATATATATATAACACATACCTATCTAATAATATTTAATTCTGTATATAACAAATTTTGGATATTAGACTTGAAACAATTTATCATTTCGCCGCAGGTATACTCTATCTAATTTTATGTCAAATAAATTTTAAAACAATTTATCTTGATAACAATATATAAAATAAAATTAAACAAAAGATATTATTTATTTTCTGAAAATGAGGCTAAAGAAAAAGTTATTAATATTTAAATAAAATTCTTCTGCAATTATAGGAAGTAAAGAAAATATTTACAAATACAATTAAGGAAATTCTATAAATAATCAAGGAATTTATAGTTATAAAAAATCTAAGTTAGTTTTCAGGCTTTAATTTTATTTAATTGAAATCTTTGAAATTAATAAATCGTTTAAATTAAAATAAAAAAAATTTTAATGGGCATATGGGCCTAAATCAATAATAGATAATATTATCACAAAATGTCAAACTTAATTTTTTTTAAAAAAAAATGGGCTTATGTTTTTTTAGAATTATTATTTTTTTAGGCTCTATATTTTTTCTTTTTTTTGTCTTTTATTTGCTATGTTCAACCCAGTAAAGCCTAAAATCTTCACTAATCATTCTAGGTTGATACATAACGGGCTTAATAAGTTTATAAGTAAGATAAGGTCTTTAATGCATTTAAAGCATTGTGTTTCCGATATATTTACCAACTTTCTAATAACTCTAATAAAATTGAAAATGAACATGCTGTATTGGTGTTACTTGTATTGCAAATTTACTAGAGTCACATTTATGCCTAAATGTTAATAAGAGTTAAAGAATAACTTAAGAATGGTTAAAATTATGTAACCTTTTAAAATTAAACAAAAAGGCGTCAAAATTATGGATATAAATAATATGAATATTTTGGTATTATTTTAAGATTTATTTTGTTGATATTTGTACACCATTATTTTCACTACAGGTGAATAGGTTAAAACGTCATATCATTTTGGATGTTTCTAAATTATAAATCTAAATTTTAGTTTAATTTGACCAAAAAAATAAGCATAGCGCTTCTCTGGAAATAAAAGGTTGGCAAAGACTTTTGCCTCAATATATTTAAATAATAATTTAATCTCTTTTATTGTCATTTTAGGTGGAGTAGGATTTGATGATCGAGGCATTCATAAGTGCAGCAACCAATTAATTTCACATATAGATATTATTCAATTTTAAACAAAAACTATTGTATAGGTATATTATTTAATTTTTTTTTTCTTTAATATTTTTTTTAATAAGTAAAAATAAAAATTGTTTTCTGCATTACAATAAAAATATAATAAATGAACTATGGGTCAGACAGTCAAAAAAGAGACCATTCTTATCTAAAAATTTTTTTTCCAAAATGGCGCGGCTTAAGGTTCTTATTTTTAACTTTCACAAATTCCGTTAATGGTCTAAATAGCACATTACAATGAGTCAGATTTTTTTTGTATAAAAAAATGGAGAGAAATAGGTAAAAATAAAAGAGTAACAATCCAGATTTTAGTATTGATTGATTAGGCTCATAAACTAATTTTATATTTTTAATTAATTTAGCAAACAATTAGTAAGGCAGCTAAAAACACATAAAAAAAAATAGCCATTTTATTTCTGTTTCAAAATAATCCTTAAAAATCAGCTCTAAATTAGAATAGTTAGGTAATTGATTTTTATAGATACCATGACAAATTATCGCAACATGCTGAAAACACGATGACTGGCCGACAAAAAAACAACTTGAATACAGAGTTTTTTAAGGATTATGCGTTACAACACCGGGTTTAGTTTTTTAAAGTATTTTCAAACAAGTAATTTTTTAAAAAATTTATTGACAAGTTCAGATTCTTTAAATAGAGAATTGTATACAAGCTTGATGAAAAAAACAAATTATTAAAATCACTAATTTTAAAAAAACTAAAAAAAAATAAAAAATTATCAAAAAAACCTTCTAATATAAATCAACATTTTGTTTAAATTTTAATTTAACCCATTGACCATATGATTTCATTGTTCGCAATATTCTGAAAACAGGAAAATTTAATTTATGACAATGAGAAACAACACAGGTCAACAAATGTCACTAGGAACCGTGAATTTTATGAAAACATTAAAGAATATTTCCCCATTCCTTAACTCATATATATATTATGTTTTTCTTAATTTCTTCCGGCCTTAGCTCCTTACATCCTTCCACTTTAAAAAAATGACCATTTTTGACCAAGACATATTAAGAATACTCTAAAAATAAATGTAAGACTTTTATTTACATTTAAAAAATTCCTTTTAATTTATATTTATCAGATTAAATAATAAGAAATAAATTTTTTTAGTATAAAACTATCATCAGCATTTTAATACATATTATTTAGGGTTTTCATATAAAATTTAATTGAAGTTTGAATTGAACAGATATGTTGTTGTAAATATTAAAAAAAATTTATATTATTGTTTTTCAATCTAATTTTCAATGTTTATAGCTGACTAACTAATTTTGGAAATAACGGTAAACAAATTCGAAAATTCCTAAGATGACAGGTTTGATATCAGTTCGCTCATAAATCTCAAAAATTTGTTGGACTGTCGTATATTAAGGCATTGGCTAAAATATGTAATTCCTTAACATGACTAAAACATTGACCAAGAACTATTGTCATAAATGCCAGGCGTAGCTATTACAAAGGCAAATGCCTAATCACAATTGAGCGTGCGAGATTTAAATAAAATTTTACTCATAATTGTCATCAATGGCATTTATAAAGTATGGAAGAGGTCTTTCAAAATTTTTAATAAACCGTTAACACCGCTAGCGCAGTACACAAAAAATAAGCTTGATCTCGAAATTTTTTATTTATTAATCAGTTTCAATATTAATTTCTGTTAAAGTATTAAATATTAAAGTATATCAAGCTCCCATATCCATATATTGGTTATACAAAATATTTTAATCTCTTTTTTTAATAGGACTTTGGAAAATTACCCTTCTGGTCTTTTAACTATAGATTTCCAATTTTATTAGAGAAAAGGTAATATTACACATATCAACTAATTTTTGAGAGTTTTTAGTATTAATTACATAGATTAAAAATGCCATTATAGGGACTTCTACATTGACCGTTTTTTTCTAATCAATCTTAGCTACAGCTATAAACATTGAACATTTTAGTAAGTCACTTTTATATCAAAAAAAAATTTATTTTTTTAGGGTTTAATAACTGTCATTTTGTCAAAAAGGCCATTTATGTGTACCACACTAAAAAGAAGGCGGAAAACTAAGAATGGAATTTATACATGAAGGAAGGCTATCATTGCACGCTTTATGTTTTCATAAACTTTTTTTTATGATATTTATATGGTTGACCCGTGTTAGAGGGATTTGTAAAAAATGTGATAAAAAATAAAAATAAAAAGATTGATGTTCTTTTTCCTAATAAAAATAGTTCTATAATAATGATAATACAAAAATCTTTCACTTACCTATAAATCTATGCATATTTTTATGTAATTAACTAGTCAAACGCTAATATATTACAAACATTTATAAAATCAAATAGTTTGTCAGATATTATAATGTTGAAAAGTGTTAACCTTGTTGGTTAAATTTCATTCAAAGTAAATTAATAATATATATATTCTATGTAAATATCTTTCAAAAGCTTTTTTACGTTTTGAATTATCTTAGCCAACATAATTTAAAGTAGTAGCTAAGTTAAATATTCAAAATAGCTAAATAATACACAGGTCAACAATTTTTTGAGAGTTATGAGTTAACTACAGAAAACAAACCTGCCATCTTAGGGAATATCAAATCCGTTTACAGTTTTTTTTAATCAAAATAGTTAGTCGGTTATAAACATTAAAAATTTAGAAAAAAGGCCAAAAAACCAAACAAGATTCAAAAACAAAAATAAATTAAAATTTTATTTTTGCATATTTACAATAGTTAATAAATTCAAACTTCAAATAATATTTTCATTAAGAACCAATAATATATTGTGTCGTATTTTAGTTTGGAAAGGAAATATTTTGTATTACTGCCGATGTTAGAGCTTGTTATATTAATAAAATTTATTTTTTATTTTTTGTGATTAAAAATATAAGTTACCAGGGATTTTTATATGTAAAAAACATTTTTAAATTTTTCTTTTGGTATATTTAGATCTGTGAAGTTGGTCAAAAAAAGCCATTTTTCGTTATAGAACTAAGGAGCCAAAGACGGAAGAAACTAGAAAAATGAAAAATATATATGAAATTAGGCCATCATAGGGATGCATTCTTTTATGTTTTCATAAAATTTACGCTTCTAAAATTGATGTTTTGACCTGTGACATCATAAAACCTAAGTTAAAAATTTAAAATAGCTATATAAGGTCAAAGGCGATTATGCAAAATAAATGATTAAGGCACATGGTCCGTTTAACTCGCGATCTAGTAAAAAGGCTAGTGTTCTTTGCTCTTAGTGAGGCAAGTTATAATTTCCTACGATTATATAACATATAGATAAACTTTAGGGCCTCAATTAAGACCTTATTTAAATTTTTACCCCACGCATTGTATTCTATTTGTAATTAATACCGTCATTTATCATCTTAATATGTAGTCACGTCGCCGCATAGCAATTTCAATGCTCCTCACCCAAAAAAAAAATATGTAGTCATGCATTATTCAAAAATATTTCAATATTTGTTTGCATTGCCGTCAACAATTGAATGCGTCCATGGTCACTAATCAAAGGCAATTTGTTGTCTTCGTTACACTGCCGCCCATTGAGTCGATGGCTAAAAGTAAGTACTTCATCCTCTTCGTTCAAATTTAGACCCTTATCGTAATGTTTTCGATTACATGCCGGCCTCCCATATTGTCAAGATTGTTATTTGCGAGAGTTCTTATACGTATCTGTCAACAGCATAATTAGGTTGAACGGTGGTATTTTCTAAGTCAACCTCATTACTGTAATCTTCCATAAATCGCGGTGCCTCCCGTTCCATTATTAACATTTTCTCGTTTTTTTTAATTTTATTATTAAATTATTATTTATAAGATGGCTCATCTCATTCATTAAGATAATGTATTTTCATGATGATAACAACTCACTTCTATTAATATTGGTTGAAGATCTCCGAAAAAGCCACATTTATTATTACAATTGCTGAGTTTTTGACGATTTTATCAAAATCTCATATTTGTACATTTCTTAAGTTCAAATTTACAATATTTGTATTAGGTGGTTGAGCTTCAGAAATATTATATATACCGTTACATTCGCTATATATATCATATCTTTGTTCGTCAGCAAAATCGTCATAATAATTATAACTCTGTGAATCCCATTGATTCTTACCAAAGTCATTTGATTATGATATTTATGTATCGTTCTCATCTTATAATAAGGTCCTCTAAAATCTAATAATTATTTTAATTATCAATTAATTCATCTCGCCACTCTGGACTGCGATTCGGTATATCCAGTTAAAGTCGTGGTCACACCATATGTAGGTTGTTGGTCAAATTTTTTTATAAGTAAATATATAATATATTTATTTGTGTAAAGCTGGTGACACCAATCTGTTGATCTGTGTTATAATATCCAAGCTAACTTTTGATTGGTTTACCAATCAATATATTTTCGTACATATGAGATTATTATAAAAACACTTAATAATCATCCCCATGATGGCCTAATCTCATATATGTTTTTCGTTTTTCTTAGTTACTTCCGTCTTTGGCTCATTAGATCCTTCCATAACAAAAATGATCTTTTTTGACCAATTTGACAGATTTAAATATATAAAAAGAAAGAATTAAAATCATTTTTACATATTAAAATCCTTTGTAACTTATATTTTTAATCACACAAAATGGAAAAAAAAATTATAAATATATTAAGCTCTTACATCGGCATTTAGATAATACAAAATATTTCGCATTCAAACTTAAATAGGGGAGACCGGGGCGAAATGGCCTCTATTTTGTATTTTGGCTATAACTTTTTTTTCACAATTCCAAATTTTACAAACAATGGCTCATTCTGTAGCCAACAGTTTTATCTAATTGATATATATGCTACAACTATAAATATTAAATACATAAAAAGTTATCTAAATTCGAAAAAAAACTTTTTTTAGACCATCTCGCCCCATGTACGGGGTGAGATGGTCTTTCAATGGGGCGAGGTGATCCTATGTTAAAATTATACATAACACTATAATAAATCGATGTATATATGAATATGTGGTTAAAAATGATAGAAAATATTGTTTTAATAAATTTTATTGATTTTTAACATTATTAACATTTAAATTCAAAATATTAAAAAATAATCAGATCTTTATTTACATATTATACATATATATCTAGAAAAGTTTTTTCCACAACATCCTAAAAGGCTCCAGTTTTTACATTTAACACATTCCACCCACTCACCTTTACTTTGATTATAACTGCCATTACATTCTATGCATAGCCAGTCTTTAAATTTCATATTTTTGTCCTTTTTGCTTCTGGCACCCTGATTGATAACTCAGGGTGCCTCTTTAAATATGAAGGGGCCCAATCTGATCCTGCAATTGAATTTATTTCCCAAGATTTAGGCATTTTCTTCTTATTGGTAACACCTAACTGGTAGGCTAATAATCTAACCTAAAACTATTAATGCATATTTATACTTGTTTAGGGGAAAATCCAACGTATAAATTACTTGCTTCTAGGATATATTGACAAAGAGTTTTCTCTTCTTCATTAGTAAACACAAATTTGTAGTTTTTATTAACAGCACCTTTTTTAATTCTTCTCTTAAGTGTACTGTAGTTAACATTAAATCTAATTAAATCTATATCAAAAATAATATACCTGGTTGCAATTTCTTGTAAAGGCCTTTTGGTCTCTTGATAATACACAATGCTTTTTTAATGTCTTCTTCATTTGCTTTAACCGTTTTTCTGGTATAATTTCTCATTTAAAAATGAATGTGGGGCATCTCATTACGACCACTTCGCCCCGACCACTTCGCCCCGTACCAAACAACAATTTAAAAAGTAGTTGAAATCTAAATTTAATAATTAAATTAGTATTTGTTATATAATAATATAATAAATGAGTGATTTTTCTTGATTATAAATATATATTTATCCTCTTTTATTTTAAAATATTTCGATTATATGAAAAAAATCAGCCTAAAAATTTTATAAGATTTGATCATAAAATTTTATTTTTCGAATATTTAGAAAACTACTAGACATTATATCATAAAATTTTAACCAAATCAAGGTACTATATAAATAAATATTTTATGCAAAAGAAATTGTTGTTAGACATTTTCATCAAAAGTTATTAGATAAGACCATTTTACCCCGCGTACCATCTCGCCCCGGTCTCCCCTACGGCACGATATTTTTGGTTTTTAATAAAAATATTATTTGAAATTTAAATTTAACAGTTTAATTATTGTACATATGCAAAAATAAAATCTAATTTATTTTCGTTTTTAAATTTTTTTGGTTTTTTAACCTTTTTTTTAAATAATCAATGTTTAAAAATGACTAACTAAGTTTGATTAGTAAAACGGAATCAATATTCTGTAAAATGGCCGGTTTAATCTTTGTAGTCTCAAAAAATTGTTGGCATGTGTTCTTAAAACTAACCCTAAATTAGTTCAACGTTACAGTTATGCTAATTTCACTCTAACCTTAAGCTAACTACATTGCTATAAATCTATTTCCACCCTAAAGCGAACCTCACCCTAACCTTAAAACTAACTTACCCTAACCCTAAATAAACCTCACCAAAACCCCAAGCAAACCTAATAATAAGCTTATCCTAATCGAAAATCCTCAACCAAACGTTAAACTAACCTTAATCTAACTTTGCCCTAACCTAACCCTGAACTATATCACAATAATTTCATATTTTATGGCTTTTCATTATTTTATGGATTTTCTTCGTGCAACTTTGGGTCCACCATTCAAAATAGCTAAAGAATATCAGTGTAAAACCTAAGTTAAATAAAAACGGCTCTACAAAGCTAAAGGTCGATTATGCAAAATAAATGATTAAGGTTCACCAACAAAACGGTGTCTTTCTCTTCTTCAAATTTGTTTTTATATTTCAAACATGCTTTTTTATATTTAATTTAGACCACCAAAGATATACTAACAGTTTGTAATAAATAAGGAATGTTAAATATTCCATTATTTCTTCAGATCCAGTAAACATTATATTGCAGAAAGTGATGAACTAACAACGGATATTGAACCTACCATCTTTGAAATTTTGAAATTTTTGTTAGTGCTTTTTCTAATCAAACTTAGTTAATTCAGCTATAAACATTCAAAATTTTACAAAAAAAAAAAATGCCAAAAAAAAATATAAAAACAAAATCAAATTAAAATTTTTTTGGCCTTTTGCAACAGCTAAACTGTTAAATTCAAACCTTAAATAAAACTTTAATTAATGATAATATATCGGGTCGTATTTATGTTTAGACGCAAAATATTATGTATATTCTAACTGCTGATGTTAGAGCTTATGCAAGGAAATTTATCTCTCATTATTTGACATCATAAATTAACGTTACAAGGAATTTTCATATAGAAAAAAAATTATAAATTTTTTTAGGGTATTCTCTTCGTCAATTTGGTCAAAAATGGTCATTTTTCAATGAACGAATTTAAGGAGTTAAGGCCGGAAAAAAAATAAGAAAAACTAAATATGAGATAGAGCCACAATGAGGATAAATTATTTTATATGCATATAAAATTCACGGTTATGCCATTGATATTTGTTGACCTGTGTTATATAAAAGTTTTGCACAACATAATTAAGAATTAATTACACTTGACAACAAAAAAAAACAACATCTACGATTTTTTGAGGGTTTTGTAGAGAATTTTCTTGCGATAACGATCTTGGGTTTAGTTTTTTTTCCAATGCCTCCAATTTTTTTTTAACCGCGTCCAAAGTTCAGAAAAATTCACAAAATTTTTTTAACTATTAATTTTCCAAAAAATCTATTGGCATATTCAGATTCCTTATAAAAAACATATCTAAAAAAGGTTATTCCCTAAAATTATTAGCAATTTACTTTCAAGTTATTTTGGATCAAAAATCGGATTTTATGACGAAAACCACTAATTTTATAAAAATAAAACAATAAAAAAAATTAATTATTTTAAAAAAATCTAAACCCCTTACGTTAATAATGAATGTTTCCGTTATATAAATATATTTTTAAACTTTTGTTACTAGCCATTTTTATGATATAGAAGCCCAAAATACCCCAAAAATTGAAAATCTTAACTTTGACGCCGAATAATTAAAAATCTGAGGCATAAGCTAAAATTCTAATTTCATATTCGTGATCAGCGTCAAAAACTTGACCAAAAACCATAGTTGCCATAAATGATGCTGAGGTACGTCCAAATTTTGTTGTCCAGTGTTATCAGAGTAGCAGCCGCTATAATTTTTGCAATCTTACACCTCTAAAAAAATATCCATTATAGCTGCTGTTTTGTTTTAAAAATTAAAAATATATTTTTTACATCTTAAATTCAGAGTGTCAAATTTTCAATTGCATGACACAATCTGATTAGCGAGTTAGGAATATGCAATAATGGAAACCATATATTCATCGGATTTGCATTGAAATATAGTTTAAAGATGAATTATAATATCTTATAGTTTTTAATTAAAAAATTTTTTTTAAATTATAAATTGTTAAATTAAATTAAAAAGAAATTATACTTACAACGAAATTACAGTAAAATTAAGAGAAAATGGAAAATTTTGTTTTATAAAAATATTATTTTTTTTCAAAGGGTTGAATAAGAAATATATCTAGTAAGTAAAAATCCAAAAAGTTAAACGGGAGAGCAAAAAAATAATAATAAAAATTTCATCATAAGGTACTCCTATAGACACAGTGTTTTTTCCTCTCAATTCTGACTCTGATCATATGAAAACGGACGTAATTTTGAAACAAGCCAAGGGAGCAAACTGTGACGACACAATGTAGGCAAGCTGACATTCTTGCCATTTTCCAGGCGTTACCCGAGATCATAAAAACCAGCTGGCCTATGTACATATTTTCCAATAGACCTCCGTTTTCTGCGTCGTTGAAGGGTAATTAAAAATTCGTTCGATAAACGAGTCCAGAAATGTTAATGTTAAAGCTCGAGATGCTGCCCCGGAGATAGATGCACGCGCATGAGAGTTGGAGTGGGCTTGACGATGGAAGTTATGGGCCTTAAGATTAATGTCCATCTGTCCGTTAGACAATGCGATTAAAGAAAAATTGGCTAAATAATTTTGTGAGTCCTTCGGCACTGAGAGGCAGGGTTCCTAATTATTTTTTTAAGGTGAGTTTGACAAATCTGATTCCCACAGCCCAACAAATAGCAAACGTCCTGGAGGTTTTAAGTTCCAATTAATACGTTCCGAAGCAAGAGCCTCTGCTATCAATTCAGAATTGGATTGAGTAACAACTGGTATTCGTGATTCTCTATTTGCCCCTACATATTGTATCTGAATACATGTCACTGGGCTTACCACGGCGAAGGATTAAACTAAAGGCAATTATAAATGATTGAGCAGACAGACTGTGCTACTTTCAATTACTTAAGGCTTCATAAATCTTTATTTGGTAATGTTTTCTTCCCTTCCATTCCTTTAATGTTAGAAAATCAAATTGATCTAGTATGCCTAATAAGAGGAAAAACATTAACGCAAGTGATAGGTAGGTCACCTTTAAACATACAGCGACCTAACACTCTCTTAACGGTGATGGTAGTCTTTAAAGGCCGAAAGAAAGCACTGAAGCCAGTGTTTTAAATGTATGCAGGATTTTTTCGTGGTTGTGGTAATTAATTACTCGTGGGAAGGATTATTGGATGTGTGGTCTTACTAGAGAATTACGAAGGCCTTTAATTTGGAATATATTTTTAATTAGTGGGTTTAAAGATATTTTTTTTTGGGGGGGGGGGGGGGGGATGGTATTGCAACCGCTCTTCTTTTGAGAACAATGTGTATTGTACTATCTTGAATCAGACGAGGGCTGAACAGCTCCTTTGCCGCTAAGGCTCCTTGAATGCGATTTTTAGAATAATATTAAGCCTAAAGCGTAAAAAAACACGTCACGATTTGTAATAATTTTTCATAGTTAGAGTAAAGAAAAGCTAGTTGGCTCTTGTTTTAAATAATCTTACATGTAATCACAATAACGACCTTTGTGGGGTAATCCTTAGAGGGCTCTCTTAAGCATAAAACCGGCTTAAAAAACTGAGATATGTCAGATTTGGTAATTTATTTAAATCAACCGCTCGGGCTCCTTTGATAAGAATTTTACAATTTAACTTTACATTTTTATTTAACAGATATTAAATTACAAGCGCTCTTTAATTTCCCCAAACCTTCATAATTAGAGTCGTCATAGTAATCCTGGCTTCATAGGCTGGTTTTTAGCTTACTTCACTTGTCTCATCTGGAGGAATGACCTAAAAATTTCCTTTCCTATTAAAACGTCAGGGCTGGCCTCATAAATTAAATTCGAGAAGATAGTGGTTTTTGAAATATCCAACATTTGTCAAATGAATGAGATATTGTTTGAATTTTTCAAAATAAAAAATCGTATATTTGGTGAGTAGTTTGAATCGCACGAATGTATACTCAGAATACTTTCGGCATTTTCCCATTTTCCGATAGATAGACCGACACGCATTGGCTTAAGTTTTATAATTTTTACTATCCGAAGTTATAAAATATGATTTGAACCGGAATCTAGCAGGACTAGGCTTGGGTCACTTTTTTAGAGGACGAGGTTTATTAGCACCAATGCTTGCATCCTAACATCTTCAGGGATGCAGATCCTAAAAAAGCGGTAGACGATATAAACCAAATGAAAGAGCTAACTACTGAGATCAACCACCTTAGGGATATTTAAATTCGTTTACAGTTTATTTAAATCAAACTTAATTAGTCGGCTAAAACATTAGAAATTTAAAAAAAATGTCAAAAAAACAAAAGATTTAAAAAATTTTTTTTCGAATGTTACAACAGCTAAATAAAATTCAAACTTTAAATAAAAAACCGATAATAAATCGTGTTCTATTAAAGTGTGGACGCGAAATGTATTATATAATGCTGATGTAAGAGCTTACAGACTAAAACTATATTTCTCATTATTTGAGATAATAAATTTAAGTTACTAGGTATTTTTATATAAAAATCTTAAATTTTTACTTTTTAGGGTATTCTTAATCTGGCAATAGGTCATAAAAGGTCAATTTTTTGATAAGTAATGTAAGGAGCCAAAACCAGAAGAAACTAAGAAAAACAAAATCTATAGATGAGATAAGGCCATTATGGGGTAACATTTTTTTTATGTTTTCATAAAATTCACGGTTCTGCCATTGATATTGTTGACCTTTGTTATTATAGACTGTGAAAACCTTTTCCGGTGCATTTGCATAGGTTGTCTTCCCGTACAAGGGCTGTGGCTCGAATAAATTCAGCGAGTGTTCTTTTGTCCGAGGATGTCTATTTCAGACTAACACAAATTTCGATAAAATGTCGAAAATCGAGAAAGCGCTGAATTGACTTGAGTTCTTCGGTTTATTCATGTATTGCGTCTGTGAATCCTGCCCAAAGGACCAAAAAATATTCAAAATAAAAAAGAAATTAAATTTACAACGGTTATTAAATATTATATATATAGGGCTGGAAAAAATATATGTAAAATTAAAATAAAGCAATGAGAATGTAGACAAATAAAAGAGTGAACAAAACTAATTACCCAAATCAACTAGTTATGAGTTAACTACAAAGATCATACCTACCATCTTAGTAAATATCAAATCCTTTTACCGTTTTTCCTAATCAAACTTAGTCAGTCAGTTATCATTGATAATTTTATAAAATAAAGGTCAAAAAACCAAAAATGATTTAAAAACAATAATATGAAATCTCATTTTTCCATTTTCATAATAGTTAAATTTTAATTTAAAACTTCAAATAAAATTATCATTAAACGATAATATATCGTTTTGTATTTGAGTTTGGAGCGAAATATTTTATATGATATAAATGCCGATGCAAGAGCTTAATATATTAATAATATTTTTTTCCATTATATATGATTATAAATATAAATTACAAGAAATTTTTTTATGCAAAAAAAAATTTTTTAATTTTTTTTCTATTAGGGTATATTTAGATCGGTCAATTTGGCCAAAAAAGGCCATCTTCGTTATAGACATCTAAGGAGCCAAAGTCGGAAAAACTAAAACCAAAAATATTTATAAGATTAGGCCATCACGGGGATGCATTCTTTTATGTTTTAAAATTCAGGCTTTTGACATTAGAATTTATTGACCTTTGTAATAAAAATTTCATAAATAACAACATTGTTTTTTAAATCGTTTTTATAGCTAGTCAAAATTTAATTCTATAAAATAAAAAATTTAAAATTGGATTACGAAATTAGCTAGCCATAATCACAAAATACGATTTAATTTACCAAAATCACCATTTTTAAACCAAACTCTTCAAAATTAATACTTTATACAATTTATTTTATTAGGTCGTATGTGCCCCTATTCACATTTTAAAATTTACATCTGAACAAGGTGTAAGAATTATTGAAAATTGGGTAAGGGATAAGGTCAAAATTAGTGCAATTACTCTGATTTTACCTTCTTGTGTTTTTTACCAGTGGAAAGAATAATTTTGTTAATTTTCTATAACTTTTAAATTATTTCTCATCTTGCAGATAGGTTCATGGTTCCAAACTCAACGCACAAAGGAAAACAATATTTAAAATTATTAATTCTAATTTAAATTTGCTAAGCATATATGCCCATATTTACTTTCATCCTTACGTTCCCTATATAGGGGCGCAATACCCATGGCTTTGTAAAATTTTCTCGCACTCCTGTGACCGAATTTCTAAGATATATCTTTTAATGCCTACTGCCTTTTCAGGCCACTCATAAGCTAAAGCCGATTCATTTAGCAGTTTTTTACAACTAAATGATGCTCTTACAATCGCCTGTTTCTTCATATAAATTATAGATAGTGGCTTTTTTAAGTAGCAAAATGTGTTGCCTACATTTATATATTATATAAAATCTTTAACTTTTAATTTAAACATAAATTCACGCAATACATTCATGTTTTGCAATGTTGTTTTCAAGTAAAATAATTGAATTTGAAAGACTTTGTACTAAATAAACTTGTTACCAGAAATTATATCTTTCGTCAAATTCACATTCGGGTCAATTTGATGTCAGGATAAGTTTAAAATCATATAAAAGGCAAATAATACAACCGAATCGCTGTCTTTATATACCTTAAAAATTAAAGCAAAACCAAGCAAATAGATGGTTTTTGGGGCCAAATCAAAAATTTTTGTACTAAAATAGTATCACAAAAAACTTAATATAGGGTTTATAATAAAATTTTATTTTAATTAATGCCAGGCACGATTCTAAACCCCTTTTGGGGGAGGGGGGGGGGGGGAAGACACTGCTCCCCAAAAGTTTTTGATTGCCCCTCCCCTCCCCCCCTCAAAAAAAATTAAATTTGCCTTCCCAAAATACTAAATTTTATTTTTTCTTTCACATAATATAATTAAATTTGCTCTGCCAAAAATATCAAAAATATTATTTTTAAAAATATTTACTCTAAAAAGTGTTTTCATTCATCAACACTTCTCATCCGCTAGAGAAATCAAACTAACACATATTTCGGTTGTTATAGGATAAGCAAAATTGATTTTACAGAAAGCTTTATATTTGCGGAAGCAATTCATAAATCTATTGCCTTAGAAATTTTCTCACTTGTCAACAATCTTTTGAATTAATGATAATGTAAAACAATTTATGTTTCTAAAACTTTTGATTTTATACACCGTTTGTTAGAAAATTAACAATAATACAAATATATTTGAAGATTCAAAACTGTTTTGATATATATATAATATTAAATGACAATAATTTTAGATTAAAAAACTACCTAAAAATTTTTCTGATTTTTATATTTTATACTCATAAGTTTGAGAATAATTTAAATATTAATAATGAATTAAAAAGTATTTATTTTAATATTGATAATTCTGATAATAGTTTTATTACCGATAATATTTATTTAGAAGATTTCCTTTAAAAATTTGATTATCCTTTTTTTAACATAAATAAATTAGAGCCTCTTTTATAAATAAGTAATATTGATAAAAAAATCTAAAGAAATTGACTTAGCCAGAAAAAATTAAGAAAACTTAATAATTACAAAGAATGTGTTACTAATAATTTTCTTAATTTTTTATATAATTACAAAGATGCGTTTCCTAATCTATTAACATTTTTTCTATAAGTTTATTATTTGGCTCTTCAACGTCAAGTTGTGAGGCCACATTTTCTTCTCAAAGAAGGAAAATAACTTCTAGTAGGCTGGCAAGTAGTGACCTACGTGTAGGTGATTTGGTTCTTCTGGAGTCACGAAAAGTTATTAACTGGGGCGTTAAATTTTGATGAATTTTGTAATTTAATCAAAACAACCTCTAGCATAAAATTGTTAGATTATACAGTGTTCATAATCAGCTCATTTTGGCTTACTTTTTTAAGACATGGCTGCAAGTTTTTTAAGACATGGCTGCAAATTTTTTTATGCGCATTTAATGTTTATGTTCATGTTTTTTTTTACCCAAATTAATTACTAGTTATATATAACCACTGTTTTTTCATATATATTCTTCCAAATTAGCATACTTATAAAATATGTTTTTCAATCTTCATATTTTTATTATTCATGCGCACCAAATGATATAATTATATTTACAATAAATAAAATCTCATATCTATTTAAGCAATTGATTTTGGTGAAAACAATTAATTTTAATTCACATATCCAATTTGTGAACGCAATAATTTTTTTATCTTAAGAATATAATAAATTTCTATGAATTTTTTGAACATGGATTCAATTGTTATACATGCATATTTATTGCAAAAGCTAGAATCGGGCCTTAATGCTGAACTATATTTACTAAAATAAAATTCTCATTTGCTTTTACTTTATTAAAGTCTGTTCAAGATCTTTAATCCTTTAT
The DNA here is from genome assembly GCA_030555515.1 of Acutogordius australiensis. Classification (NCBI taxonomy): domain Eukaryota; kingdom Metazoa; phylum Nematomorpha; class Gordioida; order Gordea; family Gordiidae; genus Acutogordius; species Acutogordius australiensis. The sequence continues at coordinate 688,952 of JAUIRJ010000007.1, read as the reverse complement.
TTTTTTATATTAAGAGGCACGAGCACAACAATGAACCTGCTACCCAAACATATTTGAAATAAAGAGATTATATATGATATAATTATGAAAACTCATTATTAAAAAGAATTAATTAATAAATATATAATAAACACCATATTTTGGATTTCCAAAAATTTCGATCTATTTGTTCTAACTTTTCAAAACATCCGCTCTTAACAGTTAAGAACACATATAAAATTATGAGGCAGATTTGCTTTGGGTACCTGATTTTTATAAAAATATGTAAAAACAAAAATCTATTTAAGGGCACGTGCAAAGTAAGTTTTTATTTTCGTAAAATTTTGAAAATTCTAAAATTTTTAAAAAATTTTTATTTTTTTAAAAATTTTTTTAAAAATTTTATATTTCAGAAAAAGCATTTTAGTATATATATCAAATTTGACTTTCAAAAAATTTGCGTTTTATTTCAAAATAAAACTTCTCAAAATTTTACAAAAATAAAAAACACACTTTGCACGTGCCCTAAATAATAAATTTTTATTTTTTGTGCAAAATCATAATGAAAGACTAAAAGTACCCTTGCAAAAATATGAAAAAAGGCCATTTTTTGAAGTTTCTCCAGTTATAGAAAAAGTACAACACTGGTCTATCCATGTAGGAAAAGCAATTGGGTCCCCATTACATTAGTAGATTTAGGATGGTACTTTAAATAAAATTATTTGTACCCCTTCCTATAATCCAAAATAAAAATTTAAAGCACTTATGTATTTGGGCCAAAATTAATTACATTTGGAATATATTAAAATTAAACAATTTTTTTATAAGGTAATGTTTAAATGGCGATCCACCAATGCCAGCCAGCATTTGATAGGAATATCATTCTTTTTTAATATATTTTGAGTAGAACTGATTATTATAGGAAAAAATGAAATTATCGAACCATAAAGGCTATCCCGTCTATTAAAAAAAAATTGTTTCTCCAGTTGACACATAAGATGCTATGTAAATTAAAAAATTGTAAATTATTATTTGACGTCAAACTATCTAAAAGATTAAGCAAATATATATTTATTTTGTTAATGATGAAAGAATTAAAGGAAGGATGATTGGGGAGAAGGCTGGGATGGAGAAATATTACGTAACCTTGAGATCTGCAATTGGTCGAAATCTAGACTCTTAGACTTTAAACGCGATATGACCCGATTAATTTAAAGGTTTGATTAGTGCACTAATCAACGTGAAGGCTTAGTGAAAATCGCATATGCAAATATTTACACTAACTTCATATAAACATTGCTTCTTAGCAAGCTGCTAGGCTCATAGAGTTAATTAATCAAACATTATTGGCTCGGTTCAAATTTTGTAGGTTCGATTCCGTGCGCAGGCCACTTTTTTTTTTATAAAATACTACCATACATACACTTTGAAGCAGCAGTGGCCTGCTGTAACGGGCCCTTAACAATATTCACAAATTGAGAGTCTGCGAGCAATTATTACTATAAATGGTTGGCAAAACCCCTTTTTTTTTTTTTTTATTTTATATTTTATATATTTTTTTTTTTATTAAAAAAAATTTTTTTTTTTTTTTATTTAAAAAAAAAAAAAGATTGCCCAAAAAGGGTTTTCCCAGCTCTTGGCAATTAGTTTTGCTTGGGGTAAAAACAACAAAGCCCTGAATATGTGGCGCCCCTCTTTGGGATAGGCATGCGGCAAAAATTAAATTTTCTGGCAACTCTTTTGCCACATTGGATCACCCTGTATTGTTCGTAATAATCAAATTCTGTAAGCTTGGTTATGTCTTCAGCCAGATATGAGTATCTGGTGGGTCGGGCTAATAATATGAAATTAATTGTATTTAAAAAATAACTTTTACCAGCTGTTTTAATTGATTAAATATTTTTTGAAGAGTTCATGTCGCATTTAAAGTTCTGCGTTTAAAGTCTGCCAAATTATTTAGATCTTAAATGAAAGATTTAAAATTCATTTCGGCACATTAATATGCTCTACTGGCCTTGGTTTTACTCGCGGAAGTTTAGTATAGCCCTTTTTAGGCTTTATGGCCTAGCTTTGAAAAAATGAACTAAAATTTGTAAATTTTGAGCTTATATTACGACCAAAATATAAAGGAATCGGCTAATGGGAACTTTTGTCACTCAATCTGTCAAGAACTGTCATTTTCTAGATGGATAGGATATATTTATTATTAAGTAGCTCACTTATCATGCCAACATAATCAGTAATGAGGCGCTGGTCTAAGTAGTAAACTGTTGCTAAAGGCATTTATAATTTCCCTTAATAATATAGTTTAGGATTATGATATCGATTAGACCATGGCCCACACAGGTTTACCTTGATGGGAAGAGAAAAGGGTAGGATGATTGGCAGACATTGCAAAGAGTTAGGATACGATATAGAGTGGAAAAGATTAATTTTATAAAATGTTTCGACTTTTTAAATTTTTGGGTTGTTAGTTTATAGATATAAATATCATCTACCTTTTAATATTTTTAAAAAAATCTATTCTTTTAATGGCTGTGTCTCGTGTTTATACCTAACTTTTTATTTTTTTAAATAAAAATGCTACGACAGTTGTATGTAAATATTCAAGTATGCAAAATGTCCTAATTTTATGTACAAATATGGACGCCATAAAAAGTTACATCGAATTTGTATAATTCTAGCTTCACCAAATGAAATATATGATTATCATTAGTACAATATTTTAAAAACTCAGGTAAGAAATATTCTGACTTTTGATTTTAAAGCCGGTATCGCAAGGTGTTAAAATCACAGTTTTACAGTATTTACATAATTAATTTTTCAGAGGTCGTGCTTAATCTTGTGTGTTGATATAGGAGAAAAATGAGCTTTTAATGATAGTAGAAATGTTGTTTTTTCAAATGCCTTCCCCTAGACCCACTATTTGTTTTAAAAAATGAAGACCTTATAGGCGGCCAAATGCCTACACAAAATTCCTTGATTTTCTTTTTTTCCCATCCTTTACGCATTTTTTCTTTTTATTATTTTTTTAATTTTATTTATATTTGAAATGTTCAAGTTCCTGAATTTATCGATGGCGCTATACCCACTACTAATATTTCTGAGTCACTTATACGCTGGAGATTCTGGTAAATTTAAATTATATGTCAAAATAAGTTTGCTTGTAGGATGATTCAACATGCTGGACAATATTTTACTCTCTTTAAAATTAAAAATTTCATTGAGGCATGGGGGTAGGAGAGGGGGGGGGGGGGGTTTGGGGTTGAAACCCTTTCCAAGCATGCCATATCCCTACCCAAGTTTAAAATTTTTAGTGCATATCCCCCCCCCCCCCCCCCAAACTAAAATATCAATTAAATATAAAATTTAATTACATTTAAAATATTTTTAAATATTTAATTTCAAAATCTCTCTTCCCCTCAAATTAAAATATCAGTTAGATATTTTTTTTATATAAATTCATTGAGTAATTGTATCATTAAAAAATTTATTGCATATAATATATCAAAATTATATTTTCTTAATACTATATATGTTTGTTTAAATAAACATTATTTTTAGTCTTTATTGATTACTCAAATTTTAAAAAGCAAAATTAAGTAACAATCATAAGAATCAGTAGATTTCAAACTAAAACACTATGGCAAGACCAAAGGTCGTGCCCGCACTATGCCGCCGAAGGCGGCAAAATTTTTTTTTTTAAATCCCCCCAAGCTTTACAACTTGCTACGCCCTTGCACTGAGGCTTAATTTAATTTCAAAAAAAAATTTCACCTGCAAATTAAATATTAACCTACGTAGGCATACCCTATAAATTTTTATACGGGAAGTAGCAACCTGAGGAGTAAAGAAAAACGTACGATTTGGTAAATTAGCGATATTGTTGTCATAGAGGCCTAATTTTTATTGTATTTATGTTTCGGAATTTTTGTAAATATAAAACAGACCCATTGATTATTAATATAACTAAATAATCATTTGGAATTTTAATAAACCCTTTAATAACTTGTTATTTATACGACCCTTTCTACCAACGTTTCATAATATTTATTATCAATATTATTTTATAGGTAAGAAATTTTTTTTTAACACCAACTCTTATCCGCACTAATTAAATCGATAATTAGCTTTGCGCGATAAGAAGCGTCGAACGGGTATATTAGACCACTTAAGGAGAGTCTTTTAAAATCCTAGAGTTAATAATTTATTCCGGCTTAATGCCAAAGATTATATATTCTTCTTTAAGCATGCAAAGATGATATGTTTTTAAAAAAAAAATCATTTATCTTTATTCAATAAATTAACAAAATGTTTAAAGAATATTTTTAACAGAATTATTAAAGAAGCAAAATCAATATTATTATATGTGTTTATAAAAAATTAAGCTAAACATAAATTTTTAAAATATTTAAAAAGACAATCAAAGATTGATATTTTAGACATTTATAACAAAAATGATATTTATTTTATAAAAGTAGGTTATCAAGGTCAACTCAGCCCAACGAACAAAAATGAATTTAGAAAAATAGGTAATTTGTATTTTAATGCATTCTGCCTATATCAATGAGCAAAATAAGTTATTATTTGATTTTACAATATGCTTAATTTCTTATAGCTCGTGGCTTGACATCAAGTATACTCATTTTTTATTTCGAAAGTTTTAATGGCACATGGGCAAAGTGAATTTTTATTTTGGTTAAATTTCCAAAATTTCAAAAAATTATTTTGTAACGCAAACTTCTAAACAGTTGCCATTCTAAATTTATGCACCTACAATGCTATTTCTAATAGAGATTATTTTTTATAAAACTAAAAAAAAAAATTTTTAAAATTTCAGGACAATGAAAACTCACTTTTACACGAACAACACTTGCAAATAGTTTTTTGAAATATACTTAGAACATTACTGACCTCAAATTCACCAAAATAATGTTTTTTATTGATTAGCGATTTATAGAGGCTAATAAATTTTGATTAAACTTTGCATAAATACCAATAATAATCATTATCATGTAATACATAATTTTCTAATAGTAATAAATACAAAAATGACTTGATTATTAAACCTGCGGTATAAGTTCTCAATAGACCTTCTTTCCTAATACACAGATTGACAAATAGTGTAAGAAATAAAAGTTTATAAAAGTATAGATAACTCTCCATAATGGCTTAATCTCATATTTCGAATGTTGCGCCTTTGACTGTATGAGTCTATTCATCTCGAAAAATAGTCTTATATGATCGAGACCGATTTTACGACCTTGAAAATACCCAAAAAAATTCAAGACTATCTAAAATTTAAATATTTATTATAAATTATCAAATCCTTAACTCAAAATATAAATTATAATTTGGCACCTAAATAAGACCTAATAGTTAAAATTCAACAATAATTATTTTAAATAAAAAAGAATTTTTTAATTTTTTCTAATGGATTTACTCATGATTACACAGGTTAACAAATTTCAGGCACAACCGTGAATTTTATGAAAACATAAAAGAATTTATCACCATAGAACTCATCTCATATATAAATTGTGTTTTTCTTAGTTTCTTCCGACTTCGGCTCCTTACATCCGTCCATATCAAAAAAAAATAGCCTTGTTTGACCAACAAATTAACAAATCGAGAATACCTTAAAGCCAAAAAACTTAAGAATCTTTTTTTCATATAAAAATTTCTCATAACTTTAATTTACCATCTCAAATAAAGAATAAAATTTTTTAGTACGTCAAGCTCTTACATCAGCATTTAGATAAATATTTCGCGCCAAAATTCAAAAACGAATAAATTATCCGTTATTAATAAAGGTTTTATCTAAAATTTGAAATAAACAATTTAGCTATTGTAAATTTGCATCAAAAAAATTCAATTTATTTTTGATTTTGAATATTTATTGTTTTTTTTGGCACTTTTTCTAAAACATTTAATGTTTAAGGCTGACTAATTAAGTTTGATTAGAAAAAACGGTAAACGGATTTAAAAATCCTTAAGATGGCATGGATCTCCGTAATTAGCTCCCAAAAATTTGTTGATCTGTGTTCAAAAACGGTTTACCTGTCAGAGCTTTGCCTCTATCTCTACAACAGGCCCCGCAGATATAAGTATGATTTAACACACTCAATAACTAATCTTCTACTCTCTAAAAAACAACAGCTGTGGAATTTGTTGGCAGTTTCATCAATTTATTTTTGATTTTAAATATTTATTGTTTTTTTTGGCACTTTTTCCAAAATATTTAATGTTTAAGGCTGACTAATTAAGTTTGATTAGAAAAAACGGTAAACGGATTTAAAAATCCTTAAGATGGCATGGATCTCCGTAATTAGCTCCCACCTGTGTTCAAAAACGGTTTACCTGTCAGAGCTTTGCCTCTATCTCTACAACAGGCCCCAGCAGATATAAATATGATTTAACACACTTAATAACTATAATCTTCTACTCTCTAAAAAACAACAGCTGTGTAATTTGTTGGCAGATTCATAACCAGGTTCAAGGTTTATAACGATGAAACAAAAGTAAAATTAATTGCGCTCAAATTGATAGAAATGCGAATAACAATTTAAATAAAAAATAAATGTTTAATTGATTTAGAGATAAAAATTGTAAAAATTAAAATTAAAAACTATATTTTTTTAAAAGGCGAGAGCATAAAATTGCCTAACTTTTGCTCTACACATGCTTTTTATATTTGTTTTGTGTCCACAATCGTTATAATTTTTTTTTAAATAAAAGCAAATAAGAGCAAAAAACATAATAATTAAGAAGACATGGGAGATAATTTTGGAATGAAACCATAATTCCCGAGAAATTAAAATTTTAACATTAATTACAGTTTAAAAAAATAATTACAAATGTATTTTCAATATTAAATCAAATTATATAAAAAATTTGATTATAAGAATTAAAATGAGCACCTATAAATTAGTCTTTGTTTGCCGCATTGTTAAATTTTAATTCTATTTTAACAATATTTTTAGATAATTCCTCCCCAAATCCAAATAGACCAATTGACCAAGGTAATAAAGTTTATTAATATTGCACAGGTCAACAATTTTTGAGTGTTATGAGTTAACTACAGAGATCAAACCTGATATTTAGGGAGTATCAAATTCGTTTACCGTTTTTCCTGCTAGCCAGTTATAAAAATGTATTGAGACAAAAAGGTAAATAACCAAAAAAGATTCAAAAACAAGGATAAATTTAAATTTATTTTTGCATATTCACAAGAGCTTAATTGTTAAATTAGCTCTAAATAATACTGGACAACAAAATTTTTGACGACCCTAAGCATCATTTATGGCAACTCTAATTTTTTGTCGTTGGAATTTTTTCAATTTTTGGGGTATTTTGGCCTTCTATTCATAAAACCTATGGGCAGTAGCAATAGTTTAAAATAATATTTAGATAACAAAAACTTTCTTAATTAACGTAAGAGGTTTAAATTTTTTTTAAAATTTAATTTTTTTTTATTTTTTTTTTTAAATTAGTGGTTTTTGTCATAAACTCCGTTTTTTGATCTTAAATAACTTAGAAGTAAATTGCTAAAAATTTTTGTAATAACCTTTTTTTAAGAAATCTTATGCCAATAAATTTTTTGTAGAATTAATAGAAAAAGAAATTTTTTAAATTTTTTTTTAACTTTGGACGCAAAAAAATTGAGGGCCTTAGAAAAAAAACTTAACCCGGGATCGTTATCGCAAAGAAACTCTTTACAAACCCTCAAATCGTTTATGTTGTTTTTTTTGTTGTCCAGTGTAATATGGTTATTAAAAACCAATAATATATTATTATTTAAGTTTGGACGCGAAATATTTTGTATTATTTAAATGCCAATTGATATACTAATAAAATTTATTTTTCGTTATCTGTGTTTAAAAATATAAAGGAATTTTTATATGCAAAAAAAGAATTTTGAATTTTTTCTATTTAGCGTATATTTAAATTTATCATTTGGTTAAAAAAAAGCCAATTCGTTATAGACGGATATAAGGAGCCGTCGGAAGAAACTAAGAAAAACGAAAAATATATATGAGAAAAGACCATTATGGTGGTGCATTTTTTTGTTTTCACGTTTGTGACATTGATATTTGTTGACCTGTGTTGTATAGGCAAATTTATATATTTGACAAAGTGAAGACTGCTCTACAATAATATGCCTTGTGGCCTCCCTTCTTCGTTTTTTTAAACAACTATTTTAAATTAAATTAATTTGCGAAGCACCAGCAGGAAAATTACTAATTATGCGATTATGGTAGATTAATATGAAGTCATCTAAAATTATGAATCAATATTTAAATAAATCTTATGTCCAAAATTGAGTCAAACGTAACAAATAGTTTAGCTTATATTTAAACTATTCTAAATTTCAATATTTTTAGCAGGCTTACAAAGTTTGACCAAATGTAAATATATAAAGATGATTTAGGTTATCTCTAACCTGTCTTTTAGATATGTGTCTATTCTTATTGATATATGGTTTGCCCTAAACTAGAATTCTCTAGCAAGAATTCAGCTCAAAAACAAATTCCATGCAGTTTTTAAAAATTCAATAGTCAATAAAATAAATAATACTTTGCAATAATTAACTTTAAAAATTTGCAAAAAATATTTTTAGCATGCATTATGAATGACTATTTCGGAGAGGGGTTTGAGTTTAACAGGTAAATATGTATTTAATGCAGGGATTATATAGCCTAAAAAATTATTATTTAGATAGGTGGAATGTAATTTAAACAGGGTAACTATAAAATGAATTTTAAAATGTGTGAAATTTATTAAAAAAAACAAAAAAGTATTCACAAAAAAAATTTTAATTTTGTTTATCCACAACTGCCTAAAATTAATCTAGCTTTTAATATGAACTTACTTATTATATAGCAATAGAAAATGCTCCTATTCAACAACAAGCTCCTGGTAAAATGTGAATTTAAATTGATAATATTACCTCTATTTTAAAATTAAAAGAGATCGGAAGGATAATAATATTTATGATTATTAATGACATTTATGATTATATTTAACTATACCGGCCTTTATGCTTTTTAAGAAACCTTAAGCTAATAATCAAAAAATATAGGTCATATGCTGCTTTAAAATACTTTTATCCAAGTAAAATCCTACAGTACCTTTTCATAAAATTGATTATTTGAAATTTTACGAAAAACCATCTAAAAGCTTCAAACACAATAATCATGGCCTTATTCACTAAATAAATAATTGATTTACGAATCCTTAAAAACCATATGTGTGATCATTTATATATATTATGCGGCAGTTTTTTTTTTCTAAGAATAAAACTTTTGTTATACAAGTTTTCAAAAAAAACATTCGAGAGTCATAAGCAAACTACAAAGATTAAACTTTCCATCTATGGCATTAAATCCGGTAAATTTTTTATGTAAAACATAAATAAAATTATTAAAAAAAGTTATAAAATTAATTATTCAAAACAAAAATTGTTTTATAAATTTACGACTATGCTAAATTTTATCTTCAAATTTAATTTTATTAAAATTTTCTTTTAAATCCGATAATGTTACGTGTCTTATTTAATTTTTATTGTAAAATATTCTGTATTGTTGATTCAACAGCTTTATATATCCTTATCCTTTTATTTTTTGAGATAAAAAACTTATGTTACATAAACTTATGTTACATATAATTTAATATTTAAAAAATTCTGATTTAGAGTACACTCGAGGTCGCAAATCTTAATTTAGTTAAAAGCTGCCTTTTAATCGATGGCGATAGAAATTTGGGAAACTTAAATTTTATATACATATGAATTAGCATAGAAATCATTAGAATCACTAATAATTTTTTCCCGACATTAATCTTTGGATTTATGGAATGGTTGTACCTTATTTTTTCATTGTGCAACTAACCCAACTGTTATGTAATTAATTAAAGAAGGATCGTTATAGATATTTTTAAGTTACTTTTCATCTAAGCATTCTCATCTTCTTTATTTTATCGGTTATTAAATTCATATAACCTGCCGAAAATTGGCGATATAAGGTTTGATAGTATTAGACAGTGTTTAAATTTTGGTCACCCGAAGGTTAAAAGCTTGATTAGCATTTAAACTAATAAATTAAAATTCAAGAAAATATTGCTTATATATGACTTTAATTGCTTTGCCTCTTGTCTTTTTGAACTCCAAATATATTTTTATTAGGGACCGCTCCTCCTATTTTTCGACCGTGGGAGGCACCAGGTAGAAATCTTTTGATTTGTTTTTAATTATAAACAAAGCTAAGAGAGAAGGAAACAATGGGAAGCGATATATTTCTATACGATATTTTTATCTGCCAAAAACTTATTTTTTTACATGGATAATTGTCGACCTATGCGATGGTCGTACCATTTGCTACTTTTTCCCTTATTTGGCCTACACAAACGTTATTACGTCTTTATAAATATAATTATATCAATATTTAAGTTTATTATAATCTGATATGCTATCTAATCCTCAACAATTTATAAGATAGCTTTTTAAAGGTTGATATAAATAAAAAAATTTAATTGCTATCAATTGGCGATATAGAGTTCGACAGTATTTGGCAGAATTTTAGTTTTGTACCCCGAAGTTTTGAACTTGTTTAATATACATTTAAAATTAGTTTATATGAATAATTAAAAGAGCAGCTATGAATGCTACCCTTTGTAAACTATTTAATTCCTAAAGTTTAACCAAAATTAATAATATATTTATTAGGGCCTACTCCTCAAGTTTTTCGACCTTGGGAAGAACCAGGTAAAAAATAAGTTAATGTAATGATTTCCAATTTCAGGACGAATACACAATTTTAATCACGATTATGCCATTATCTATAAATAATTTGGCAAATGATATTTTTACATCTATTTTTATATAGAGTTTTTGGCCTTTAAAAATAATACATTTGAACCTAATAATGATAGCTTTTTTTGTTCTTTATTTTATATATATCTGGTAAATTGATCTAGCTCTTAATGTAAAATAACTTTAATTTAGCAGGACAAAATAATCCGGAACAAAATCTTGGTGATTAAAACTATAATTGATTACAAATTAACAAACTCTTTTATCCCTTTTGAAAAAAATACCGAAGGCAAGAAGAATTAGTAGATTTTTGACAATTATGATTTAATTCGGCTTTTTAAGAACTTGAGCTAATGTAATTATTGAAATGATCATCAAATATGGGACATGTGTATACTATTCAAAAATATTTTTTCATGCTAATATCTTGCAATTTTCTATAAGAAATATTTTTAAACTTGTTAAAATAAAAAAATATATCTCATTTTACCACGCAGATGATTAAAAAAAATATGGCCTAAATCATGAATTATATTATAAGACAATTTTTAGTGGTTATAAAATATATAATAGACTAAGTGTTTGACAATAAACATAATAATTGTTTAAAATTTGCCGAATCAGTAACCCATATATTATTCTGATTCACAGTTTTTTACTTATGAAGGAACATTTGGTATAAGAGTTTGTTAAAATCTTTAATTTCACAGGATATATAATTTATGGCAGCAAAAGTAAAAAGTCAATCCCATAATTGGGGTTTTTACGTCCTTCAATCATACTTTATCATTGTATGTCATCTATAAACAATAAAAATTTTTACAAAAAAATATAAAAAAATTTCCTAAAAATTTGTTGAAAATGTCAAACATACCTATTTTAAGCCTTCGACACAGAGATTGAAATATTTGAATAGCCTAATTCATGTTTTATCAATGTTCGGTGTTTTATTGCATATAGTGATATTTGTTTTGCAATTAAAATATAAATTTTTAAAACTTTTACCAATTTTGACAAATTAAATAGGTGTAGTTGTATTTTAAATTTTTGATATTTAAATTACTAATAAGAAATAAAATCAAAAAAATTGAATATTATATATTATAACATCTAAACTGCTATTTAAACTCAAATATTATTATTATTAACCAATATTATATCCCTACATAGATTGGGGTGCCAAATATTTAGTTAAATGTTGATAGAGCTTGATATACTTAAAATAGTAAAAAAAATTCTATAAAATTTTCTCCTATGGGTATTCTTGCCGTCGCAAAAGTTGTCACTCTAATATGCCAGTTTTCGGTATAGCAAATAAAGCATTGCACTTCGGAAAACAGAAAATATATAGGTAAGGCCTTGGAGATTATTGATATTAAAAGCTATATATTCTGACTTTGACAACCTGAATTACAGAAGATGGTTTACCCCACAAGACTTTGCCTCTTTTAATTAAAACGAGCTCCTTAAATTTTAGCACACGTCCATGACCTACTAGGTATAGGCTTAGGAAATAGACGGATATAGAGTTCGTTGACGGTCAATTATCGACCAACCGGGCAACTTGAGTACAGAAAACAATCCCCACTAGCTTCAAAATGTCTCAAATTCGTCCGACTATTTTGAGATAGAAAGAGCATTTTATAGATCTGTGAAGTTGTTGGCTTTTATGCTCCCTGTAACATTCGGCGCCCATGTTTATATTCCCTACTAAGCGTTTTTAACTAATGATGCTAACAATATGTTCTCATATAACGACAACATAACATTTCAGGCGTAATGCCTGTCCGATATTGCTATCGTAAAACAAAAATAAATGACTTTCATGGGGGTTATAAATTTAATCATCTAAGTCTTTTATTTTGTGTTCATTGATCTATTATTAAAACGTAGTTTCTACAGTTATTATTAGAATATATTGGTTCATTAGAATATTGGCAATATGTCCTTTTTAATAGCTTAGTACAAATATATGTATCAAAATCTAATCATAAAAATCTATTCTCCCTATTAATGGTAAAATTATCCAGCATCAAAATAATTTTCTTAAATATTGTGTTACCTGAAAAATATTTTACATTTAGTACAACCCAATCCTCCAATCTTTCAACCTTGAATTGTCGATAAAAAATTATTACAACTTTTAAAAATTGATATGTTTATGAAAATTATGATTCTGGCTTTAAACATAGTCTGGTTTCGAAGCCATTAGATGCTACTAGCCCATTAAAAAAAATTACTTCAAAGAACATTTATTTAAATTTTTATTTTTATCTTTTAATTTATTTTGTACTAGGTAAATCATATTTTTTAGGCCGGCAAAGTTAATTTAAAAATTATAAAATTTTTAAATATTACTTATTAATTTTTACGTAACAATTTTAAATCATCATGCAGAAAATCCTAATTTTTTTTTACACTTTTTAATTTTTTTGAATAACTTAATAAAGCCTGAACACTCTTTAAAAATGCTTAATTTTAGTTATTTATCCAATTTAACTTAATATCACAGACGTAAGCGGGTTGAATAGACCTGGAACGAGTGGTTTGCAAAGAGCAGGTAATTTTATTCTATATAAGAATTTAAACAATCTTTTTGTTAAATTTGATTAAGATATATAGCGCCATGACACATATCAACAACTTTTTTGAGCATAACAGAAATCAAACTTGCTATAGGGATCCCTCAATTCATTTTATTTTCGTTATAATTAAACGTAAGTTGGCTTAAGACATTAAAAATAGTCAAATCAAAAAAAAAAGAAACAGAAAATACTAGAAATATTTATTATTGTATTTTAAGCAGTTAAGCTATATCCTAAAATGTAACAAATAAATATGGGGTCATATTAATTAATCTAATTGTTAATGTATAGAGATATTGTTTTGTGTAATATGAGATGATAAGTAAAGATTAAAAAGAAAATATGAGGATTCATAAATTTCTTTTTAGGTTTTAGACATAGGATCTGCCAATTTGATAACTTATTTTTAAAACATAAGGGTCTACGTTCACGGCATATGAAACTACAAAAAACTTAAATTATATAGGATAATGAATATGAATAATATAATGTTTTTTTAACTTTTAATTGATAATCGATTTGTGTAACATATATAAGGTTTCATCCCACCAAAAACATAATATTTTAGAGACAATCATATTTTATTTTTTCTAATTTTAAAATTTAAATGTTATCGGCCTATAGTGTAGTGGCAGAGCGCTTGCTTTTAGCCTGACTAAGCCTAAGGTTCGGGGTTCGAATCCCGGCGAAGGCAGATTTTATTTTCAGGAGAAAGTTTAGCAAGAGAGTAGCCACATGACTACTGGTGACCTACAAGGCAGTAGGCCCTAAACGATGATGCCTAGGGAGTCCAGAATAAAATCTGGGTCACCGTCAGCCCTCAGAAGACGGGTGTGAAAATCCCGAAAACTCTGAACAAAAACAAAATGAACACAACCAAACAAACAATATGAAAAACCAAACGTTAAGGCGTCCCCTGTATGCGACGCGCTTGGTGTATCTGGCCCGCATCAAGTGAGAAGAAACATTAGGGTCCAAGCAAAGCAAAAAACCATTAGATTTGCAAGTTTAAACGTGGGAACGATGAAGGGAAAGATGGCAGAAGGGCGGACATGCTAGCTAAAAGACGGATTGATGTGATGTGTGTGCAAGAAACCAAGATGAAAGGCTCAAAGGCGTTGATGATGGGCTTAGGATACAAGATGTTCTACAATGGAAAGGAAAACCATCGCAACGGAGTTGGGATAATACTAGCGCAAGAACTAATTCCAACAGTCGTTAAAGTTAACAGAGCTTCCGAGCGAATCATAGCAATCTAACTGGTTATTGAAGGCAAAATCACCAACGTTTTCTCGATGTATGCACCCCAATCAAATCTTACGAACCAAGAAAAGGAAGAGTTCCGTGAAATACTAGAAGCAGTGCTGATGGACATACCAAACGAGGAACTGACAATGGGAAGTGATTTTAATGCGCATGTAGGAGAAGAAAATGTGGGGTACGAAAGAGTTCACGGAGGCAAAGGTTATGGAGCGATCAATGATGACTGAGGGCACTTGCTAAGATTCGCCCAAGCTTTCGACATGGCCATTGCCAACACCTTCTTCAGCAAAAAAAATCCCATCTCATTGCCTACCAAAGTGGTTCCAATCAATCTCAAATATACTTTATGCTAGTTTCGAAACGACAGCTTAAACGAATCAAAGATTGCTAAATCATCCCAGAAACCATATCCGCGCAGCATCAGCTCCTGGTGATGGACTTCACGTTTCTGCGCCAGAAACAACAGAATTTCTTCCCCAAATCAAATGGTCAAAGTTCAAGGAGAGGAACGAAGCCTTCGCAATCACCTGTAACCTTGACAGCGAATACAATTGCGAAATCATACCAAGTCCTACGCAGTTCTGGTGCGAGTTATCTTCAAAACTCAGCGGCCGGGAAAGAAATACTTGGAACTACAAAAGGTGGGCGTGATAAGAGAAGAATTACATGGTGGTGGAATGAAAGAGTTGAAAGGGAAATATCAGAAAAGAGAAAGCTGCTCAAACGATGGAAAAAGAGTCAACTGATCAACGACAAGCTTGATTACAAAGAACAATGCAAAGTTGTGAGAAATGTCGTACGAGAAGCGAGAAAGTATATGAACAAGCATACAAGGAGATGGCCACCAAAAGTGGGCAAAATTTGGTATACAAGATGGCAAAGCAACGTGAAAGACAGTCCAGAGATTGTGACGAAAACGTAAAGTTCATCAAAAACAAAGAAGGCAAGCTTCTCGTAGATCAAACAAAGGTACTGGAGCGTTGGAAAGAATACTTTAATGAATTACTGAACAGCGACACAAATAGAATTGAGCTCGAGGAGATACCCCCAAACTGTAACCTAATACCATCAATCTCAAAATCAGAAGTCAGCCTTCAGCTCAAAAAGTGTTCAAACGGGAAAGCGACAGGTCCCGACAACATACCCATTGAGTGCTGGAAATCTTTAGGAGATGAGGGAATTTCGTTTGAAATTATTAAAAAAAATTTCGTATTGAAAAAATTAATTTGAATGCTAATAACAAAATTAAGATAATTATTATAATGCGTTCAATGTCAAAACTTTTTTTTACAATTTGTAATTTTTTAAAAACTAAATATGGCCTGAACACTTTTTAAAAATGCTTAGTTTTAGATATTTTTTCAATATAATTTATTTGCAGAACTTGTGAGCGGTTTAAATAGACCTGGAACGAGTGGTTTGCAACGAGCAGGTAAATTGATTTTATTTAATATATGAGTTTAAACAATCTTTTTGTTAGAATTGATTAAGATATAGAGATGACACGCATCAACAAATTTTTTAAATTTATGAGCAAAATCGAAATCAAACTTGCAATTTAGGGTTTCTTTAATCCATTTCTCGTTTTAATCAACGTAAGTGGGCCTAAAATATAATAGTCAAAATAACAAAAAAATACTTTTATTATTTTATTTTTAATAGTTAAGGTGTTAAATCCTAAAATGCATTTTTATAACAAATAAATATGGGGTAATTTATCTGCACAATCTAATTGTTAATGTATAGAGATATTATTTTGTAATATGAGATGATAAGTATTAAAAAGAAAATATGAGGATTCATATAAATTTCTTTTTAGGGTTTAGACATAGGATTCCAATTTGATACCTTATCTTTAAAACAGAAGGATCTACGTTCACTGCATATGAAACTACAAAAAACTTAAATTATATAAGATAATGAATGCATCATGAATAATATAATGTTTTTATAACTCTAAATTGTTAATCGATTTGTGTAACATATATAAGGTTTCATCCCACAAAAAAACATAATATTTTAGAGGCAATCGTATTTTATTTTTTCTAAATTTAAAATTTATATATTTATTTATTTTTTGAAAATTAAAAATTAGTTGAAGAATTAAATTCTAGTTTTAAAAAATTGGTTGTTTTTTATCTGCGTTATGTCAAAAAGTAAAAATGTTAAAAATCATTTGTTTTGAAAATGAAGTCTGAACGTGCCTTTTGCATAGTTTAAGATATTTAATTGATTTAAATTTTAAAATTATTAAAAAAAAATTTATATTGAAAAAATTTATTTGAATTCCTATAACATAATTAAGATTATTATTATAATGCGTTCAATGAAACTTTTTTTACAATTTGTAATTTTTTATAAAATCTAAATATGGCCTGAACACTTTTTAAAAATGCTTAGTTTTAGTTATTTTTATGATATAATTTATTTGCAGAACTCGTGCGCGGTTTAAATAGACCTGGAACGAGTGGTTTGCAACGAGCAGGTAAATTTATTTTATTTAATATATGAGTTTAAACAATCTTTTTGTTAAAATTGATTATGATATAGAGATGACACGCATCAACAAATTTTTTAAATTTATGAGCAAAACCGAAATCAAACTTGAAATTTAGGGTTTCTTTAATCCATTTCTCGTTTTAATCAACGTAAGTGGGCCTAAAATAAAATAGTCAAAATAACAAAAAAATACTCGAAAAATTTATTATTTTATTTTGAATAGTTAAGCTGTTTAATCCTAAAACGCATTTTTATAACAAATAAATATGGGGTAATTAATAACAATCTAATGGTTGATGTATAGAGATATTATTATGTGTAATGTGAGATGATAAGTAAAGGTAGAATTAATATGGAGATTAATAAATTTGATCTACGTTCACGGCAAATAAACTACACACTTAAATTATATGAAATGCATCATGAGTTAATATAATGTTTTTATAACTTTTAATTAATATTTTTCGATTTGTGAAACAAATATAAGGTTTCATCCCACAAAAAAAACAAATTTGGAACAATTATATTTTATTTTTTTATATTTAAAATTTTATATATTTATTTATTGTTTAAAAACTAAAAATAATTTTAAAAAATTAAGTTTTAGTTTTTTAAATGGTTATTTTTTATCGGCGTTATGACAAAAAGTAAAAGTGTTAAAATTTAATTTTTTTATAAATGATGTCTGAACGTTTAACAAAAAATTTTTTAAATTGTTTTAGAAAAATTAATTTGAATTTTAATAACATATTTTGGATGATTATTATTAATGTCAAAATTTTTTTTTACATTAAAATTTTTTAAAAAACTGAATAAAGCCTAGAACATTTTTTAGAAATGATTAGTTTAAGTTATTTTTTCAATATAACTTATTTGCAGAACTCGTGAGCGGTTTGAATAGACCTGGAACGAGTGGTTTGCAACGAGCAGGTAAATTGATTTTATTTAATATATAAGTTTAAACAATCTTTTTTTAAAAACTGATTAAGATGTAGAGCGCCATAACATACATCAATAAATTTTTTTAATTTATGAGAAAAACCGAAATCAAACTTGCAATTTTAGATTCTTCAATCCATATCTCGTTATAATCAAACGTAAGTCGGCTTAAGACATTAAAAATAGTCAAATTAAGAAAAAATAAAAAAAACAAATGACTAGAAATATTTATTATTGAATATTAAAGAGTTAAGCTGTTAAAACCCTAAAATGTATTTTTGTAACAAATAAATATGGTGTAATATTAATTTGTAAAATCTAATTGTTAATGTATTAAGATATTATGTGTAATGTGAGATGTGATAAGTAAAAATAGAATTAATATGAAGATTCATAAATTTCTTTTTACGGTTAAGACATAAGATCTGCCAATTCGATACCTTATTTTTAAAACAGGATGATCTACGTTCATGGCAAAAGAAACTACGAAAAACTTAAATTATATGAGATAATGCATCATGATTAATATAGTATTTTTATAACTTTTAATTGATTTTTCGATTTGTGTAACAAATATAAAATGTCATTCCACACAAAATATTTTACGTACCATCATATTTTATTTTTATATAAATTTAAAATATTTATATATTTTATTGTTTAAAAACTAATTTTTGAGGAGAAATAAAGTTCTAAATTTAAAAATTGGTTATTTTTTTATCTGTGTTATGTCGAAAAGTAAAAATATTATAATAATTTTTTTGAATATGATGTCTGAACGTGCCCTTAGTTATAGTTTAAGATATTTATTGATATAATTATCTAAATTAATAAAATAAAATATTTCAAATTTTTTTAGAAAAATTAATTTAAATGCTACTAACATAATTTGAATTATTATTATAATGCGTTCAATGTCAAAACTTTTTTACAATTTTAATTTTTTTTATAAACTAAATAAAGCCTAAACACTTATTAAAAATGCTTAGTTTTAGTTATTTTTTCCATATAACTTATTTACAGAACTCGTGAGCGGTTTAAATAGACCTGGAACGAGTGGTTTGCAACGAGCAGGTAAATTAATTTTATTTAATATATGAGTTTAAACAATTTTTTGTAAAAATTGATTGATATAGAGTGCCGACACATCAATAAATCTTTTTAATTTTTGAGCAAAACAGAATTCATACATGCAATTTAGGGGTTCTTTAATCCATTTCTCATTATAACTAAACGTAAGTGGGCCTAAGATAATAAAAATAGTCAAAAAAAAGATACAAAAATACTAGAAAAATTATTGTATTTTGAACAGTTAAGCTTAAATCTTATAATATATTTTTATAACAAATAAATATGGGGTCAATTTGTACAATCTAATTGTTAATGTATGTTATTATTTTGTGTAATGTGAGATTTTAAGATAGATAGAATAAATTTGAAGATTCTTAAATTTCTTTTTACGGTCAAGACATAAGATCTGCTAATTTGATACCTTATTTTCAAAACAGGATAATCTACGTTCAAGGCAAATGAAACTAACAAAATATAACTTTTAATTTATATTTTTCGAATTGTATAACAAATAAAAGTGTCATCCCACACAGATCCCTTTATGTACAATCATATTTTTTTTGAATTTAAAATTTTATATATTTTATTGTTTAAAAACAAAAAATTTGGGGAAAAATAAAGTTCTAGTTTTAAAAATTGGTTGTTTTTTTATCTGCGTTATATCAAAAAGTAAAAATGTTATAATAATTTTTGCATATGATGTCTGAACGTGCCCATAGGCATAGTTTAAGATTTTTAATTGATTTAAATATCTAAATTATTAAAAAAAAAATTTCAAATTTTTTTTAGAAAAATTAAATTGAATGCTACTAACATAATTTGAATTATTATTATAATGCGTTCAAAGTCAAAACTTTTTTACAATTTTTTATTTTTTTTATAAACTAAATAAAGCCTGAATTTAAAAAATGCTTAGTTTTTATTATTTTTTCCATATACCTTATTTGCAGAACTCGTGAGCGGTTTAAATAGACCTGGAACGAGTGGTTTGCAACGAGCAGGTAAATTGATTTTATTTAATATATGAGTTTAAACAATCTTTTTGTTAGAATTGATTTTATATAGAGTGCCATGACACACATCAACAAATTTTATAAATTTTTGAGCAAAACAGAAACTAAACTTGCAATTTAGGGGTTCTTCTATCCATTTCTCAATGGGCCTAAGACATTAAAAATAGTCAAAATAAATAAAGATGCAAATATACTAGAGAATTTTGTATTTTAAACAGTTAAGCTTAAATCCTAAACTGTATGTTTATAACAAATAAATATGGGTATTAATTTGTACAATCTAATTGTTAATGTACAGAGATATTTTTGTGTAATATCAGATTAAGTAAAGAAAGGATAAATATGAAGATTCATAAAATTCTTTTTACGGTTAAGACATAAGATCTGCCAATTTTATATCTTATTTTTGAAACAGGATGATCTACGTTCATGGCAAATGATACTACGAAAAACTTAAATTATATGAAATAATGCATCATGAGATAATATAATGTTTTTATAACTTTTAATTGATATTTTTTGATTTGTGTAACAAATATAAAGTGTAATCCCACATAAAATATTTTGGGTACTCATATTAGTTTTATTTAAATTTATAATTTTTATATATTTTATTGTTTAAAAAACTACAAAATTTTTGGGGAAAAATAAAGTTTTAGTTTTAAAAAATTGGTTTTTTTTATCTTCCATGTCAAAAAGTAAAAATGTTATAATAATTTTTTTGAAAATGACATCTGAACGTGTCCTTATGCATAGTTTAGGATATATTTGTAAAAAAAAATTTTTTTAAATTGTTTAGGAAAATTACGTTCAATGCTAAAATAATTTTTTTCGTTCAAGCAATTTTTGAAAATTTTTTTTAAACTAAATAAAGCCTGAACATTTTTTAGAAACGCTTAATTTTATATACTTTTTCGATAAAAATTATTTGCAGAACTCGTGAGCGGTTTCAATAGACCTGGAACGAGTGGTTTGCAACGAGCAAGTAAATTGATTTAATTTAATATATAAGTTTAAACAATCTTTTTGTTAAAATTGATTGATATAGAGCGCCATGACACACATCAAAAATTTTTTAAATTTTTGAGCAAAACAGAAATTATACACAATTTAGGGGTTCTTTAATCCATTTCTTGTTATAATTAAACCTAAGTGGGCCTAAGATAATAAAAATAGTCAAAAAAAAGATACAAAAATACTAGAAATTATTGTATCTTAAAAAGTTGAGCTTAGATTCTATAATGTATTTTTATAACAAATATATATGGGGTCATATTAATTTGTATTGTTAATGTATAGAGATACTTTTTTGTGTAATGTAAGATTTTAAGATAGATAGAATAAATATGAAGATACTTAAATTTCTTTTTACGGTTAAGACATAAGATCTGCTAATTTACCTTATTAAAACAGTATGATCTACGTTCCAGGCAAATGAAACTAACAAAATAAAATGTTTCTATAACTTTTAATTGATATTTTTCGATTTGTATAACAAATATAAAGTGTCATCCCACACAGATTACTTTATGTACAATCATATTTTTTTTAAATTTAAAATTTTATATATTTTATTGTTTAAAAACTAAAAATTTTGGGAAAAATAAAGTTTTAGTTTTAAAATTGGTTGTTTTTTTATCTGCGTTATGTCAAAAAGTAAGTTATGATAATTTTTACATATGATGTCTTAACGTGCCCTTAGGCATAGTTTGAGTTATTTAATTGATTTAAATATCTAAATTATTAAAAAAAATTTTTTCAAATTTTTTTAGAAAAATTAATTTGAATGCTACTAACATAATTTGAATTATTATTATAATGCGTTCAATGTCAAAACTTTTTTACAATTTTTTATTTTTTTTTTATAAACTTAATAAAGCCTGAATTTAAATGCTTAGTTTTTATTATTTTTTTCATATACCTTATTTGCAGAACTCGTGAGCGGTTTAAATAGACCTGGAACGAGTGGTTTGCAACGAGCAGGTAAATTGACAATCTTTTTGTTAAAATTGATTGATATAGAGCGCCATGACACACATCAACAAATTTTTTAAATTTTTGAGCAAAACAGAAACTAAACTTGCAATTTAGGGGTTCTTCTATCCATTTCTCAGTGGGCCTAAGATATTAAAAATAATCAAAATAAATAAAGATACAAAAATACTAAAGAAAATTTGTATTTTAAACAGTTAAACTTAAATCCTAAACTGTATATTTATAACAAATAAATATGGGTATTAATTTGTACAATCTAATTGTTAATGTACAGAGATATTTTTGTGTAATCAGATTAAGTAAAGATAGGATAACTATGAAGATTCATAAAATTCTTTTTACGGTTAAGATTAAGACATAAGATCTGCCGATTTGATATCTTATTTTTGAAACAGGATGATCTACGTTCATGGCAAATGAAACTACGAAAAACTTAAATTATATGAAATAATGCATCATGAGATAATATAATGTTTTTATAACTTTTAATTGATATTTTTCGATTTGTGTAACAAATATAAATTGTAATCCCACATAAATATTTTGGGTACTCATATTTTAGTTTTATTTTAATTTAAATTTTTTATATATTTTATTGTTTAAAAAACTACAAAATTTTTGGGGAAAAATAAAGTTCTAATTTTAAAAAATTGGTTTTTTTTTATCTTCCATGTCAAAAAGTAAAAATGTTATAATAATTTTTTTGAAAATGACGTCTGAACGTGTCCTTATGCGTAGTTTAGGATATATTTGTGAAAAAAAAATTTTACATTGTTTTAGGAAAATTGCGTTCAATGTCAAATCTTTTTTTTACAATTTTTGAAAATTTTTAACTGAATAAATCCTGAACATTTTTTAGAAATGCTTAATTTTATATATTTTTCGATGAAACTTATTTGCAGAACTCGTGAGCGGTTTCAATAGACCTGGAACGAGTGGTTTGCAACGAGCACGTAAATTGATTTAATTTAATATATAAGTTTAAACAATCTTTTTGTTAAAATTGATTGATATAGAGCGCCATGACACATATCAAGAAATTTTTTAAATTTTTGAGCAAAACAGAAATTATACACAATTTAGGGGTTCTTTAATCCATTTCTTGTTATAATTAAACGTAAGTGGGCCTAAGATATTAAAAATAGTCAAAATAAAAAAAGATACAAAAATACTAGAAAAATTATTGTATTTTAAACAGTTGAGCTTAAATCCTATAATGTATTTTTATAACAAATATATATGGGGTCATATTTTTGTATTGTTAATGTATAGAGATACTTTTTGTGTAATGTGAGATGATAAGTAAAGATAGAACTAATATGAAAATTTATAAATGTCTTTTTACGGTTTAGACATAAGATCTGCCAATTTGATACCTTATTTTTAAAACAGGATCCAAAGTCCACGGCAAATGAAACTACGAAAAAAAAATATATGAGATAATGCATCATGGGGATGTAATAATGTTTTTATAACTTCTTTTTAAAAGTTAATTTGTCGATTTGTGTAACAAAATAGGCGTATCCCATAATATAAACTTTTTTATTTTGTGGACAAAAACTTTATTCCTTTTTTTAAATTTGAAATTTTATATTTATTTATTGTTTGAAAACTCAAACCTTTTTTGGGTAAATTAATTAAACGCTAATTATAAAAATTGCTCAATTTGAATCTAAGTAATGTCAAAAAGTAAAATTAGAATTCAATATTTTTGAAAATGATGTTTGAAAGTGCCCTTATGCATAGTTGGAGATATTTATATGATTTAAACATCTAAATTATTAAAAATAATTTATTTTTTTGTTTAGAAAAATTAATTTGAATGCTAATAACATAACTTGGATTAAGATTATATGCGGTTAATGTCAAAACTTAATTACAGTTTTTAAATTTTTTCAAAAACTAAAAAGCCTGATAAATTTTGAAAAATGCTTAGTTTTTGTTTTTTTGATATAACTTAATTTTGCAGAACTCGTGAGCGGATTGAATAGAAATGGAACGAGTGGTTTGCAACGAGCAGGTAATTTAATTTTATTTAATATATGAGTTTAAACTTTTTGTTAAAAATGTTTAAGATGTAGAGCGCCATGACACACATCAACATAAATTTATGAGCAAGACAAAAATCACTGGCAAAGATTCTTTAATCCATTTCTCGTTATAATTTACAGTAAGTTGACTTAAGACATTAAAAATAGTCATAATAAAAAGATACAAAAATACTAGAAAAATTCGTATTTTAAACAGTTAAGCTGTTAAAATCTTAAATTGTAAATAAATGTGGTCATATTTTAACGTTTTTAGGGTATTCTCTAGGTAGGATTTGCCAATTTGATACCTTAACATAGGACGACCTAAAATCCACGTCAAATGAAACTAAAACCAAAATGAGATATTACATCATGAGGATATAATGTTTTTATACTTATTTTAAAAAGTGAATAATTGTCGATTTGTGTAACAAATATAAGGTGTCATCACACAATAAAACAATTTTTTTTTTTTTTTGGGGGGGGGGGAATATTTGTTAATTGCTTGAAAACTCATAAATTAATTATATGCTTTATAAAAATTGGTGACTTTTTATCTGCGTTATGTAAAAAAGTAAAGATGTTAAAATTTCATTTTTTTGTAATGTCTGAACGTGCCCTGGAAATAGTTTAATTTAATTATTTGATTTAAATATCTGAATTATTAAAAAAAATATTTTAAATAGATTTATATTAATATGAATGCTAATAATAAAATTTTTACAATTATTTCATAGACAATTTTTTGAGAGTTATGAGTTTACTACAGAGATCAAGCCTGCCGTCTTAATATCAAATCCGTTTACCGTTTTCCCTAACATACTTAGTCAGTTATAAACATTGAAAATTTTAGAAAAAAAGGTTAAAAACCAAAAAAGATTCAAAAACAAAAATAAATTGAAATTTTATTTTTGCATATTCACAAATTAAAACGGTTAAATTCAAACTTTAAATAATATTTTTATAAAAAACCGATAATATATCGTGTCTATATTTTGTATTATCTAAATGTCGATGTAAGAGCTTGATATATTAGTAAAATTTATTTTTTATTCCTTTTGATTAAAAATATATTACAAGGAATTTTTATATGCAAAAAAGATTTTTAAAAATTTTTCTTTTAGGGTATATTTTGATCTGTCAATTTGGTCAAAAAATGCCATTATTTGTTATAGACGGATATAAGGAGCCAAAAAAGGAACAAGGAAAACAAAAAATATTTATATTATTAAGTCATCGTGGGGAAGCATTCTTTTATGTTTTAATAATATTCACGTTTCGACATTTATATTTGTTAACCTATGTTATAAAGCGTTCAATGTCAAAACTTTTTTCACAATTTTAAATTTTTTTAAAAAACTGAATAAAGCCTGAACACTCATTAAAAATGCTTATTTTTAGTTAATTATCTGATTTAACTTTATTTTACAGAACCCGTAAGCGATTGGAATAGACCTGGAACGAGTGGTTTGCAACGAGCAGGTAATTTAATTTTGTATAAAATATAAGTTTAAACAATCTTTTTGTTTAAATAGATTAAGATATAGAGCGCCATGACACACAGCAACAAATTTGAGCAAAATCAAACAAATTGGGATTATTAAATTCATTCCTTATAATAAAACGTAAGTGGGCTTAAGATATAAAAAATAGCCAAAATAAAAAAAGATACAAAAACAAAGTACTAGAAAAACTTACTGTATTTTAAACAGCTAAGCTTTTAAAATTCTAAAATGTATTTTTTAAAAAACTAATTATTGGCATAATAGGGTAATTTGTATAAGCTAATTGTTTATGTATAGAAATATTTTTTCTGTAGTGAGATGATAAGCAAAGGCTACAAAGAATATTATATGATTTAAAAATTCTAAATTTTTGCTTTTTAGGGTATACTCTTTATTAGATTTGCCAATTTGATACTTTGTTTTTAAAACAGGAGGATCTTTCAAGGCAAATAAACTGCGAAAAACGAAAATGTTCTTTTTAGAAAATTAACAAATACTAATAAAATGGCCACTTTTTATCTAAATACGTACATAAAAAAAATGTTTTTTTTCAATTTTATTAAATTTTGTTTAAACGCGAGGCGCCTTAAAATAGATTTTAAAATTTTCCCTGCGAACATTACTTGACAGTATGTATTATGGGTAATTTAAAATTAATTTTAAAAAGTTTCAGTTTTAGTTAACAATTTATGAGACCCATTATGTATTCAAATTATTTAATTTCTGAAACCTAAAAGCTTTGTCCTCTTGATATTTTTTTTGTAAAAAGCTCCAAAGTGCCAGAATTACGCGACGAGATAAGATCTAATTTTAATTAGATACATTATTTGAAATATTTTTAGTTATAAAATTGCCTTCATTATATAAAAATCTCAGCTAATCCAAGTAACAACCAGGTAAACGCGATGCTAGGAAAATTACAATTATTTGTAAAGAAAAATTTTGCCCTAAAAAATTTATATAAATGCAACATTTAAAAATTTATATACATAAAGCATATATCTAAGTTTATTTAAATTTTTTTCTATATGTAGAAGTATAAGTTAATGAATTAAATAAATATATGTTCCACCTCAATCCAACAAGTCCGGGAGGGGTCCCCCTTTTGATTTAGCTGAAATTTTGCATGGAGGTAGTATCTAATGGTATCTCATAATCTGGAAATTTTTTTTGACCAGAAGTGATTTTTGACGGAGATAGGGGCAAAAGAAAAAAAATACAAGGTGAATTTTTACATTTGATGCAACTTTGGGAGGTTGTAAGTCAAAAAGTATTATAGCTAAAGACTAAATTTTTTTTTATTTTGAAGAGGACAATAAGGGCTATCCTACATATGTTCATTGTTTTAAAAAATTTATTTTAAATTTTTGCAATTTTATGAAGAATATTCAGTTTGCAATAACTAAAAAAACCATTTTTGTAAATTTCTTGAAAAATTGCTAAAATATACTCTTTAATATTCTTTATAATATATGAACTCAAACTGGTGCCAACATGATTTTTTTATAAGAATTTAAAAAATAATTTTTTTTTTGATTTTCAGACAAAAATTTGCACCCTGCACAAAATTAAAATATTTAAAAGTGCCAAATTTGATTATTTATAAAAAGTTATAGAGGCAATTATGTTAGCCTATAACAATTTTAGTTATTTGATTCTATTGTCAATTTTGGAAAGAAAAAGGGACCTTCAAATCTAAAAAATTGGTAATTTTCAGTATTTTACTCTTATCTTAAAAGCCTTTCTGGTTGAAAATTTAAAATTGCATTTTATACATAAAACATTGCTATATAAAATAAATTTTCCCCAACAATGTACAACGTACTCATAGCTTTTTATGAAATATAATCAAAAGTTTGCCAAGTTTTTTGAAATTTTAAGGTGTAAAAATAAAAACTTAAAACTTTTATGCTTATATTTGTTAACTTTTACAAGTCGTTTTTAGTTTGATGAACAATATAAGAAATTGTACATAATATTCAAAACTTATCTCGGCAAAATTTAAATTTGTTAATTTTATTGTATAAAATATTGGGAGGATTATAGAAAAAATAATAAGGTTAAAAAATTCGTAAAAATTTATTTTTTTCCTTAATTCAATAGTCAATAAAAGAGCCTCAACAACGTTGATTCTGATTAAAAAAAAGCGAAATAGAAAATATTTGGCCTATTTAGAATATTATGATTCAACATATGCTCTTTTTTTATGGTCATCAACAAACTTATAAACGTAAAAAGTCAATTATTTTTTAAAACATAGTGATATGGTTTTTTAATATTATAAATACATAAAAGAAGTCAGTTTTAGGGTTAAACAACTTTAAATGATTATAACTGGCAGAATTAGCTTCAATGATGAATTACTAAATATTAGACGCAATTTAATATAAATAAAATATAGACATTTAGTCTTTTTTACTAATTTTTACAATTGCCAAATAATGAGAGGCTAGTGTTTACAATTGCCAAGTAATGAGAGGCTAGTACAAGGCATACAATATATATCTTACCGACCTTAATAAAGTTTAAAAACAATCAATTTTAGTTCCCAATTACATCTTAGTTTTATAATATAGACGCACTAGACCTATTAAAGAAAGAGGAAATATCACTGTTACTTGATTCTATAGGCATATGGAGTTAGGCATTAACCCAAAATTTTTTATATTAAAATGCGTTCCTAACGAACTTTAACACACGAATATGTTTTTATAAATATAATAAATTACAAATTTTAATAAAATAATGGAATGATTTCATAATCTTATCTCGTTCTTTTATGATTTTCTATGGATAACATAAATTCTATGTTTTTAACACTTAAACAGGCGAATTATGACTGATTATATAAGTTCTATATATTATTAGTTAAATATGCAAAAATAATAAAAAAATAAGCTTGCACAGACAAATACAATCTGCGTTAGTTTTTTGACAAGTGTTGCTGTTTTTTACAAATTTAGGTATTTTATTGTAAAAGCGAAAATCGAATGAAAAGAGCTGGCTATATATGTTATTAAGCGATATTTTATCTATAAAATTAATGTTAAATATTAAAAAAATGTTGGCTTGTTAATCAGATAGTCGATTTTAAAAACAGGCGAAATTTTTACTTTTTCCGGTTTTGAGGTTCGCTTTTTCGTTGTAAATTTAATAATAGTAGTAATCAATTAAATTAAACTATTATGGTCTAACATAATTGCCCTTATGTTCTGCTTTTTGAATACTGACAAATTTGAAAAATTGGCATGTTCTAATATAGTGCAAAGTGCATAGATATGTCCCAAAATTAGGGCAAAAAATTAATTTTATTAAATTTTGTAAAAAGTCATGCCGGGTCCAAACTTTTGAAACATATTTATTAACATTATTAAGGGCCATATATACAAATTTTTCAGAAAAATTAAAGATACGTTTTTTGAGTTATTTGTGTGTAAACTTGACTTAAATTTATTTAAATATTTTTTGCTTCTAAGGTAGCCCTTATTACAATCTTCAAAATAAAAAAATTATGACTCTAACAATACTTTTGATGATACATGCGCGCAAAGTTGCCTCAAATTTTTTCTTTGCAAAAAAATAAAAAATATTTCATATCTCGGTCAAAAATCCCTTTCGGTCAAAAAAAATAAGGTTTTTATCAGCACCCAAATACCCTACTGAATTTTCAGCCAAAACTGAGACTTCTAGGGAAAAAGTTTGTCGATTGAAGGTGGAATTGACCATATATAAATATGATAAATGTATAGTTAGGTTTAATATTTATACACCTATAACGTTGCTATTAAAATTCGAAAACTAATGAAATTTTTTAAACGATTATTTAAGATATTTGCATGCGCGAGGCTATTGGTGTGCATAATTCTTAGGAGTCAAACTCTCTGCCTCCTATTCATGTAAAATCATCTTCAGCATTTTCTTAATGGCGAAACGCCAATAATATTGTGGGCTTAAGAAGCGCAATGTAATTGATGTCATTTGGATATTTGATTAACTGGTTTCAAAGGGCGCTTGAATATTTATATGAAAACATTATACATATAATGAGAGTTTGATTGATAGGACTTTTTATTAATTAGTTTGTCTCTTAAGTTTGTAAGGTTTAAAGAAAATTAAGTAAATTAAAACCCTTAAAAAACTATTTTAGTGTCCCAAATTACTGGGGCCTAGGGAGCCTCTGATTTTAATTTAATTCTCATAATTTAAGTTAAGTAATTCAGTGAAATAAAAAATTTGATAAAAAGAGCCCTTAATTAGTAGCCCTATATTTTTCGCCTTCAAAGTATTTGTTTTACAAATTTTTTTTTCGAGAGCGAATAATGCTCATATATAGCGTTATTATAATATAAACTTTTTATTTAATTCCTGTTAAAAAATTTAACGTTAAATCTTCATAATATTTTAAACATATTAGCAAATAAAAAGCCAAATGACAGACCTGGACCGAGTAGTGTAAGGAAACGGGTTAAAGGTAAATCTCACTTGTGAATGTCATTTTATATAAAAATTTGGGCTACAAAATTATACGGGTTTTTTAATTAAAAATATTTGATTATTTTAAAAAAAAAGGCGAGGCATAACTTTTTTGGGACAAATATATATTCACCTTAATTTCTTGGTTCTTCAAAATTTTTATATATTTGTTTAATACAAATCTTGAGACCTTTTTATGGATAAATTTTCACTACAGAACCTATGAGAGCAGTTAGAGACATAAATGGTGTGTTCTTGCGAATAAATAATAATAATTGATTACCATAACAAAATGTTTTCGTAGGTTTTAAATAGATAGTTTCTTTTATTTTTTTAAATACGCATTCTGCAGGTCAGCAAGATTTATGAGCTAACTAATAAGGTCAAACGTGATTTTTTAAATAATTATTTATCATAAATCAGCTATAAACATAAAGACTTTGATAAAAATTAAAAAAAAAATAGAACCAAAAAAATAAGGAAAAAACTATTTACATGTTTAAAACATTTAAACTGTTTTGCTGAGATTGCAAAAAATATTAATTACCACCGAACAATTAGGGTCAAATTTAGGATGGGTGCCAAATATATTGCATAAGTAAATGTTGATTTAAACTTGATATATATTATAAAATTATATTATTCATTATTTGTGAAAATAAATAATGATTCATAAAAATTTATGAAAACAAAATTTTTCAATATAAATATTGAGTGAGCTGGCATAAATAATATTTAATGATCTGATATTATAAATAGTTAGGATTGTTAATTTATTTATTTTTTTCAAGGTCACATGATCTAAAGGGACTATTGATGTATGCATTTATGCTTTCAAAAATTCTTGATAATTGTTGACCGGTGTTATTAAGCTACCCAAATGCACCATTCTTTATATACTTTTATGTTCCCCCTAGCCAGACCGCATATTTTTTTCACTA
>JAUIRJ010000007.1:613740-657649 GCA_030555515.1 Acutogordius australiensis | reverse complement strand
CGCCAGGAAGCCTGCAGGCTGTAATATTTTCGATAATGCGGTGTCATTCAATGCATTTCGTTGTGTTGGTGAGACGCACATAATCACTGACCTTAAGGGTTCCTCGCATAGCACATTTAATGCTCCTCACTCAAAAAAAACATAGGGTAGGGCATGCCACATAGACCTAATTTGCATTTTTCATAAAAGGATTTTCTAATACAGCTGAAAAATGTTCTAAAATGTTAAATAATATAAAAAAATCAACATAAAAAAAGTTTGCTTTAGTTCGAATAATATTAGCAAGTCAATGGTTAAGCATCTTATTTATCAAACGAAATTATTTCCGCCTCTATATTTAGTTCATTTTCCTTAAACATCAAAATCTTATCCGGCACGGGTTGACATTTAACTATACATTTAATTTAATATTTGATTTATTACATATCACATATAAATATAGTTAGAAAAAAATTAAGAAGGTTTAATGAAGTAAAAACTGCATGAAAATGTTTTATAGTTATATTCCACTGTCAACCATAATTACTCAAATTAGCTTTGGGCTTTATTCCCCTGTGTTAAAAATGGCCTGCTGGCAAGATTAATTTCATTGTTGTTTATTACCCCATTCGTTGTAAGTTAATAATAAGATTGAGCTTGAGGGCAGCTAGGGATGGATTGATTTAAAGATCTAAAGGAGAGGTAGGAGGCCCGCGGTTGAGGCATATGAGCCAGTGTTGTATATTGTCAGATGTTGATTTGCAGTCGTAGCAGATATAATTCAAAGTTGAGTTCAGGCGTGCTATAAAGTTTGCAAGTAAATGTCAGTGTCCAGAACGGAGTTGAGCGAGATGGGATCGGTTGTTACGCGGAGTAATGTTCCACTCTCCCTTTGCCAAATGATCATTCTTGTGACTTTTTAAAAAATGTAATAAAAATTAGATATGACATACTCTATCCCATGTTTTCTCCCCATTTTTCACCTTTCCTATATTTAAAATCCCCCCCTCCCCATTATCTTAATATGTCGGATCTTAAGCTTAAAAAGTTTTAAAGAGGCTAAAAGGGGCTATGCCCTGACTGGTCTGCCGTCTCTTTCAGATGTAGGGAAATAGGGGCATTGTTTTAGTAGGTAAATGACTTTGTTTTTTGACTTTTGTTAGGGTTTTAGAGCTTGGATATACTAATTTATAGAGTGTGGCGTTTTTTCAATGTCTATTATAACATTGGCGGTAAGACGCGCTTAAACCTCTACCCTATGGGTTATGCCGCCGCCAAGCAGTTTCACTGCTCCTCACCCCAAAAAAAGGGTAGCCTGATTTTATTTTCTTGCCGAGGATAAATATTGAGAATTATATACATATTCTAATATTGTTCATCAAACTAAAAAGAATTAGTAAAAGTTAACAAATATAGGCATCCAAATTTCAAGTTTTTATTTTTTACACCTTAAAATTTCAAAAAGCTTGGCAAACTTGTTTTTATTTCATAAAAAGTTATGGGTAGGTTGTAAAATGTTTGGAAAAATTTATGTTTTATAGCTATGTTTTATGTATAAAATGTTTTTAAATTTTTTTGGTATTGACCCACAAAGTCGGCTTTGAAGATAGGAGTAAAAAACTGAAATTACCATTTTTTTTGATCTAAAATTCATTTATTTCTAAATTGACAATAGTATGAATCAAATAAATAAAACTATTATAGCCTAACATAATTGCCCCTATGTCTATTTATAATTAAGGCACTTTTAAAATATTTTTCTATAAAATCAAAAAAAAATTATTTTTTTGGATTTTTTAGAAAAAATCATGTCGTCCCAGATATATAAAGAATATTAAGGATATTTTAGTAATTTTTCGAGAATTTAAAAAAAAATGTTTTTTTAGTTATTTTAAACTGAGTATTCTTAATGAAGCTGTAAAATTTATAAAAAAAATTTTATAGTACATGCAAGATAGCCCTACTTATTGTCTTCTTCAAAAAATAAAAATTAAGTCCCTAGCTATTATATTATTTGATAATCTCCCAAAGTTGCATCAAATGAAATTCACCTTGCATTTTTTTTCATTTGTCCCTAACTCCGTCAAAAATCACTTCCGGTTATAAAAAAATTTCCAGATTATGAGATACCCGTAGATAATACTTCCATGCAAAACTTCAGCCAAATCAAAAGGGGTACCTCGTGGACTCGTTGGATTGAGGTGGAATAATCAAATGCCATAATATATTCCGCGTACACTGCCTATAGTGCTTACCTAGGATTAAGATCTTTGAGATTTTTGCAATCTAAATAAATTGTATCTTGTTTTGTAGGCCATGCTTATACAATGGCCATAAATTCTTATCAGATTTTTTTTGGGTGAGGAGCATTGAAATTTCTGCGGCGACGTTCATAACCCCTAGGGTGG
This sequence comes from Acutogordius australiensis, assembly GCA_030555515.1. Classification (NCBI taxonomy): domain Eukaryota; kingdom Metazoa; phylum Nematomorpha; class Gordioida; order Gordea; family Gordiidae; genus Acutogordius; species Acutogordius australiensis. Next base: position 655,262 of record JAUIRJ010000007.1, on the reverse strand, counting down.
ATAGGATTAAGCGCGTCGTTCCGCCAATACCACTATATCCAGAAATGACGCCGCACTCTCCGGAATATTATAGCATGCAGGCTTTACAACTCTAACAAAAGTCAACGGCCAGAATCATTAACCTGCTAAAACAATGCCCCCCTTGCCCTACATCTCTTGAAAGAGACGGCATACCATTCAGGGCATAGCCCCTTTTAGCCCTGTCGGGTACTAGGCAATAACTTAACCTAGACCAAGAGCTAAAGAATCTTCGGCCAGCAAAATGACAATATTTAATTATATTTAAAATTTGAGACTGATCAGAAAGCCCTAAAATATCAATTAACAACATGTTATCACATTAATTTGAAGATATAAATTCATGCAAGTATAAGCGTTTAAATTCATGCAAAGCAGAGCATAGAAAGAAATGAGCAAGTGGGTCATCAACTACTGATTTACAACAGGGACAGTAGAAATCACTTGTAACCAATCTTAATAGTCTTGCTTTTTTAAAATTCCACCAATTACCTGTCCTCATATGAAGCAGAAGTTTGCAGCCGAAAGAAAACTCAATGCAATCAATACTTTTTAATTTTTTTAAAGAATAAAAAGGGTTACTGAACGATTTAAACAATGTGTCGTTTTTATACTTACTTTCACTAAGACTAGCTTTGTCAAGATTTAGGCCAAATGACTTTGAAATAATTTTTGGGTCTCCATTTAATAATATTTTGTTTTTATTAAAATACCTAGAGCAACGCGAAACCCACGTCCATTGACTTAGGTTTTGATAAGACTAGATCTTTTATAAATGTTTTACTATATTGAGATTTAAAAAAGAAAAGCACGGATTTTTTTTTGCATAAACGTCAAAAATAATATTGAGGTCTAATAACAAGTGAAGTTTAGGCCCAAATAGTCTTTTTGCAAATCCGATCATCCAGCGAATGGCTTGATCGTGAGTCTGAAAGCGAGAACAGCGATTTTCAAAGAGAAGACCAAATAATTCCGCTCTATAAGTTAGAATGGGTAGAATGACTGAAACATAAATATGAGATTTAACATTTATTGGTATGGAGCTGGAACGCAGGAACGGACCGTAGAGATGAATAGTTTTCACCCTTACCGCTCCTCAAAAAGTCGATATTAAAGTCCTCAATTATTAAAAGACCCAGATATCTATAGTTTGATACCTGAGGTATAGAGTTTCCCTGAATTGACCACACGCACGGAGTTGAATTTAAGGGATTGTTTATCATAATGCCACATTTTTCAGCTCCAATTACCATTTCCCACCTATTAGCCCAATTTTCAAGATGGTAGAGAATTGTTTTAAGATCCTCACATGTCTCTGCTCAAAAAACCAGATTATCGGCGAATAATATATCTTTAAACTTATTGTCAACATTTGGGACACTAACTCATTTACTTGGTATATCGTTGAAAATATCATTTATATATATATTGAAAAGAATAGGTGATAGCGACTCTTGCCTCAGACCTCTTTCTAGTATGACCGGGTCTAAGTCGTTAAAAGGCGTTAAAAAAGCGCTACCTCCATACATGTTTGTTATATTTTGAAAAAAAAGATTTAAAAACTATAAAATAGGCTTCTGTTTATTAATTGATATAGTCTCTATTTCATATAAAAAAGGTTTATTGTATTGATATGTTCTTTATTTCATATAACAATCACAATTTGCTCTAATCACAATTTGTTCTTCCAATCCAGCACAACTTGCATCTTCCAAGCTTTCCCAACAAGAGCTACAACAAAGGATCCATCCCGTCAACAAAGGATCCATCGCGTATCACCTCACGAGGAAAACGAACATATGACACATCTCCCCCCTTTAAAATCCTTGCCCAATAGTTGCAAATAAGCATAAGCATTCATTATCACGTTGTTATGACAGTCGTGGCCCGTTGTGCAGTTCAAAACAATTAATTTGCATATGTTATTATGTGCATAATTTGTTATAATAATATGCGTACAAGTTATAATACAATAATAAAAAAATTAGACCATAGACAGAAGAATAAAATTGAGATTTTATGCTGATCCTTGTTCTTTTTTTTTATTAACTATATCAAGGGTGCCCAAAATCTTTTTCCTTTATTTAACCTATTTATCATTTCATTTTCTAACTACCCAAATAAACTATCTTAATATTTTAGGCTAAGCCTTAGGTATCCTCAACTCGTCTACGGAGGAGACCTCTACCCAAAAATTCCAAAATACCCCCAAAAAATTATCAATTATTTATCTTTATGCTTTTTTTCCATTTTATCCCTTATACTTTTTTCCAAATAATTAATTTTTTTTTTACCCTATTTTGGTAATCAGGTAGAGATAATCAACACCTACTGCTTACCCCCCCTTTTTTTATAAAAACAAAATTAATCTCAAAAGTCATTAATAAATAACCAAAACCCTCAAATTTTATTCAATATTTGATATTTTTTCCTTTATCCAATCCCCTAATTTCCTCCAATCATTATTTTAAACACCATTTTTTTTTTACTTGTTCCAATATACCCTTTTTTGCCAAATTTATTTTTTTTAATCCTGTGTGTCCTATTGCCCCTCAATTACTTTCCTTAGATTAAATAGTTATCAATTTTTCAACTCTTGTCCATGGTCCCTTATAAAAAATGATACACAAAAAAAATTTAGATACAATTGTTATATATATTCAATAATATATCATGTTTGTTCAAAATTTTAAATAGCAATTAGCTTTTCTTTACTAAAAAAAAATGTATACAAATTAAGTATAATCAAATATAAAACTTAAGAGGCCAATATATGAGTATTTGATTTTACCCCTTATGTTTGTGTCAATATATAAAAGGACAAAAACTATTGCTGTGGATCATATTTTGCAGGTCTAATATGTGCTTTATTAGTCTTTAATTATGCTTATTTGTTAACCATCCTGTATCCTTATGATGGATTTTATTAGCTTTCAATCATATCACATTGAATGGATCTTCCAATAATATCAGATCACAATTGTAGAAAATTTGTTTAGATGTGTATTTTTTGCCCAATTAGATATCTTTTTGATTAGTCAACCTATACTAGTAATTGCATTTACCATTATTTCATGAGAGATTAATTATTTTCAACGTAATTCATCATGTTAACCATAAAACCAAAATTTGCAATGGTCTATATAATATCAATTCTCCAACACAGGTAAGGTGACTGCGCCATTTGTTATATTTTGAAAAAAAAAAGATTTAAAAACTATAAAATAGGCTTCTGTTTATTAATTGATATAGTCTCTATTTCATATAAAAAAGGTTTATTGTATTGATATGTTCTTTATTTCATATAACAATCACAATTTGCTCTAATCACAATTTGTTCTTCCAATCCAGCACAACTTGCATCTTCCAAGCTTTCCCAACAAGAGCTACAACAAAGGATCCATCCCGTCAACAAAGGATCCATCGCGTATCACCTCACGAGGAAAACGAACATATGCCACAATGTTCTCAATTATGGCCAGAATTTTTCCCCTTATTCCTATGTAAAGTTTTTTAAAAAGGGCTTGAAGAGGTACCATATCATATGCCTTTTTAAAATCGATAAAGGCTAAATGAGTTGACAAATTGTTATACTTACGCCTAATGACACTCTCAAACAACGAAATGACTTGACCTATGCACTTCTTACGAAAGCCAGCCTGTTCTCTGCATATTAAATTGTTACTCTCCAAGAAGCTAACGATTCTTTTATTAATTAAAGTAGCCAAAATTTTAGAAACAACCGAAGAGAAATACTACGATAATTGTCCATTAAAATTAAATCACCCTTTTTTGGAATAGGAACTAATTTGGCGAGCTTCCTTGAGTATATATATTATTCAGAATCCGAAAAAAGCAATTACCCAAATATGACGATGGTGTTGGGGCAGAGGAGTCTAAGCTTAAACTTTTGAAAATTTCAGCTGATAAAGAATCGGGGCCTGGGGCTTTGGAAGAAGGTATTGATAAAATTGCCTTAATAATCTCCGCCCATGTAAAAAGGGTATCTATCAAACATACAAATTAACTTTATACGAGACATTGGCCCACGCTTCCTTAGACCCACTGTGGCTAGAACTATAGAAGATTGGTATAATATTTTTTCCAACATAAATTAATTGATTCTTGATCTGATTGTAAAACACCGAACGAATCTCTAATTGGGCCAGCGCTAAATGTACTTTGACCTTTAGTTAAATTTTTAAACCATTTAAAGAAAGCTTTTGGATTATTATTTCTATCCTCAACACCTTTATGCCCAAGTCAGGCAAGATTCTAGACCCCTTTTGGGGGGGCAGTGCCCCCCAAAAGTTTTTGATTGCCCCCCCAAAAATAATAAAATTTGTCCCCCCCCCCCCCCCCCCCCCTTCAAAAAAAAATACATAGTAATTTTATTTCTTCCACCTAATATAATTAGATTTGCTCCGTCAAAAATATCTAAAAAATATTATCTTAAAAATATTTACTTATTTTAAAAGTGTTTTTATTCATTAATACTTATCATCCGCAAGAGAGATCAAACTAATACAGAAATATATAGAAAAATTTGATTTTACAAAAAGCTTTATATTTGTGAAAGCAATTCATAAATCTGATGCCTAAGAAATTTTCTCACTTGTCAACAATCTTTTGTTAGAATATAATCTAGAACCAAAGAACCTGATGGGCGAACGTAATGTCCGAGGAAAAAGGTGGTGTTCAAGTATTTCTAAGCAAAATAGCTGGACACCATGTCTCATAAAATCACTGCTTGCCACCGATTGCCTTGTTGTAAAAGATTTTCTTGAAATTTTAAGTGAAGGAAATTTTTTTTTGATTTTTTCTTCCCTTCATAAATTTTTTTAACATGATTCAATCAAGGAAGTTAGGGAATGCGTAACCATACCCAGGCTGTTGCCCCATCGGTGGTGTCATTTTTTTTTAAATTACACAAAATATTTAAAATTCTTTTAGAAATCAAAAATAAAAAAACTTTTATATCTTCAGGTAACAGGGCCGAATTGGGGTTTTTTGACCATATTTATAATCATCTATTTATTTTTATATATTTAATTGAAAAATTATTTTATTTATTAAAAATAATTGTAGATCAATTTCAATGCAGAACGATTTATGTTTCTAACTTCTGGTTTAATACACCATTTTTTGTTAGAAATCAATTAAGAAATAAAAATACATCTGAAGATTTATTCAAAAAAAGTTTGATATTAATACTTTTTTAAATGACAATAATTTATCTATAAAAGAAAAACTAAACCTAAAGATTTTTCTGATTTTTATTTATTTTGTACTCATTTGAAAATATTTTAAATATTAATGATGAAGTAAAAAGTATTTATTTTAATAATATTGATTTATATATTGATTCTTTTGATAAAAGATTATTTACCGATAATAGTTATTTAAAATCTTTAGATTTTATAAATTTGATTAACCTTTATTTTAGATATAAATAAATTAGAGCCTCTTTTAAAAATAAGTATTGATAAAAATTCATTATCTAAAGAAATTTAGCCAAAATTTTTTTAATAAGTAACTTAATAACAAAGAATGTGTTACTAATAATTTTGTAAAATTTTTATATGGTTACAAAGATGCGTGTTCTAATCTATTTAACAATTTTCCTATAAGTTTGTTGATTGGCTCTTCAACGTCGAGTTGTGAGGCCACATTTTCTTCTATAAGAAGGATGATAACTTTTAGCTGTTAAGTAGTGACCTGCGTAAAGGTGATTTGGTTCTTCTAGGACACGAAAAATCATATCTGGGGCGTTGAATTTTGATGAATATAATATAATCAAAACAATCTTTAGCATAAAATTGTTAGATTAATAAAAAACACTGCTCATAATCAGCTAATTATTTACTATTTTTAACATGGTTGCAATTTTTTATGCGCATTTAACGTTTATGTTCATGTTTTATTTAATTTTTACCCTAATATTAATTACTAGTTGTAAATAACCAGTGTTTTTTCATATATATTCTTCCAAATTAGCATACTTAAACAATGTTTTCATGATAATAAATCTTATTTTACTATTCATTTTCTAAAATCCAAAGTTTTATGTAATTTATTTTTATCATTCATATATATCATATTTTTAATTTTCACGCATTGATACCAAATAATAAAATTAAACTTAAAATTAATTTCCAAATCTCATATCTTTTTAAGCAATTGATATTAGTGAAATTAATTAATTTTAAACATATCCAAATTATAAACGCAATCATTTTTTTATTTTATGAATATAATAAATTACTATAAATTTTTTAAAAAATTTTGAACATAGATTCTATTGTTGTACATGTATATTTGTTACCAATCGGACTTGGCTCAAGTCATTCGCGTTTAAATTATATAAAATCTGAGGACTCATTTCCTGGACTTTAAAGAAAAGAGGAAAAGCCGTGTCTATTCAATAACTCATATAACACAGATTGATTATAATTACATTGGGTATTGTGATATTTTGAGTAAACGTAAAATCTTTTTTTTCAAAAATTATCTTTTCTAATAATCTTGATTGTGACTTAAAAAAATTTTTAACATAAGATCCCAGGAAATTTATATTATAAATTTCTATATCAAAAATATTTTATGATTTTGTGCAACTGCTCTGAGTGTCAAAAACTATTGTAAATACAATTGTTAATGATTTTTAATGCAAAAACTTAAATCTTAAATTTTATTGTGAATGAAGACCATCGCGCCTTTTATTAGATTATTTAAAATATAAGCACAGGTATAGGTCATTAAAGGTTTTAACTATATAACAATTATTAAATTCAACTTTCTTTTAAATAAATATGAAAAACGGGAAATTTATATGAAATAATGTTATTATGGGGATGCACTCTTTATGTTTTTATTATTTTTTTGTCATTGATATTTGTTAACCAGTGTAAGAATGAGGTAATGGCCGATTAAAACGGTTGAATTTCATTGTGTCAACTATAGATCGTATGGGCGCGATTAACGTGTTGTTATTTGGCACTTATTTACAGAGCTGGGATAATGCACATTTTTGGGTCAAACTCATTTTTTTATTTTTTGAAATTAAGAAAAAATAAAGGGTTTTAGCTTTAATCAAGAAAATATTTATAAAATTTAAGATTTTCTGCTTATATTCTGTATTTATTAAACATTTGAGTTTAGTCAAAAAATGGGTTTTTTCCCAGCTCTGCATATTTATCACAAATGATGGATTTATAATTAATTTTATTGTAGATTGATGACGGTTTGCAGACTTTGCAATTTTGGCTTTGGGATATTTATCTTTCAACGGACCAATAAATAGACAAACAACTGTTTAAATATAATAAAAATTATTGCCGTCTAACGTTAGCATTGTAGCATTATCTAGTCTATACGGAGCCAGCACATCATAAATTTTAAATAATTCAAAAAATTTATATTTGGTCATTTTGACTCTTCAAACTAACAAAAAAAATAATAATATATTCTGTCCACGCCTTATAATACAATACTTTACACTAGAAGCTCTGTTGGGGCAAGGTATGATCTCAAATGGTTGTTAGCGTCTAGACTTTAACGTTCCCCGGTGCGTGTTAAACTAAATAAACTCTGCGGGGCTTGGGTTAGAGTATAACGATAGTAAGAGGTTTGTTTTTAAGGTAATAAAATTAAAGATATGTAAAAATTTTTAATTTGGTGTCTGTTACAATTTTATTTTTTTTTTTTTTTTTTTTTTTTTTTTTTTTTTTCATTGTTAGCTTTTTGCCATTGAGGCAGTGAGCTCTTTCAGTTTAAGTCTCCATTTGTTTCTATCTCTACACTCATTTCTATTTAGGTTGTGACATCTCATGCTAGCGTCTACTCTTTGAGACCAGGTGAGTTTAGGTCTGCCCCTTTTATTCTTGCCTTGCACTTCAATTGCATTTACCAGATTGCTTAGATACCCGTCTTTTTGCCTCATAACGTGTCCAAACCATCGGAGTCTGTTGATTTCGACTTTATTTTGTATGGGTGTTATGTGTAAACTTCCAAGTATATGATCGTTGCGGATCTTGTCTTTGCGAGTCACCCCGAGAAACATCCGTAGCATGCGCATTTCCATCGTTTGTAGTATTCTTTCATCGCTTTTCCTTAACGCTGTTGTTTCTAAGCCGTATGTTATTGCCGGTTGTACTATGCTTGAGTAAGCCTTGCCCTTAACTTTTATTGGTATATTTTTGTCGAACAGGACACCTGTCAACGATCTCCATTTTAGCCACCCAACTTTGAGTTTGTTCCTAACTTCTTGCTCGACGTTTTCATCGGATTGTAGGTAAGCACCTAGGTAGGTTGCTGTTGGCTTTGATTTAAGAGACCAGTCTTCGTTAATTACCAGTTGTTCACCTGAGCCGCCGAAAACTATTAATTCAGTTTTGTCTTTGTTAATTTTTAGGCCTAGCTTTTCAATCGCTTTCATCCAATTATTCAGACTTTCACACATCTCCTGCGGGTTTTCAGCCATTAGTAGAATGTCGTCAGCGTACAGTATGTGCCACGGTGGATTTGTGGCAACGCTCTTTGAGATCACGTCCATCACCGCGATGAATAGTAGGGGACTTAGGGCCGAACCTTGGTGCACACCTTCATTAATTGTAAATCCTTTCGATGTTCCTGACGAACTCCTTACATACGTCAAATTTCTTTCATACATACTCTGAATCAACTTGATATACATCTCAGGAACATTCTTTCTCCTCAAAGCCCACCATACTACTGATCTTGGAATTTTGTCGAAAGCTTTTTCCAAATCTACCAATGTGCAGTAGAGCTTTTTATTCTTTCTCGTGAAACGTTCTGCCATGTTGCGCACGGCATGAATCGCGTCAATTGTCGACCTTCCTTTCATGAACCCGCATTGCTCAATACCTATATCGATTACGTCTCTTAACCTGGCTTCTATGACTTTTTCGAAAAGTTTGAAAGTATGAGACATTAGTTTGATGCCTCTGTAATTGTGACAGTCAAATGCGTCGCCTTTATTTTTGAAGATTGGAATAATGTAGCTTTCTTGCCAATTCGGAGGTATTTTTTGATATGTTAATATCGAATTGAATAGAGTCGTTAACGCCGAAATTCCCTCATCTCCTAAAGATTTCCAGCACTCAATGGGTATGTTGTCGGGACCTGTCGCTTTCCCGTTTGAACACTTTTTGAGCTGAAGGCTGACTTCTGATTTTGAGATTGGTGGTATTAGGTTACAGTTTGGGGGTATCTCCTCGAGCTCAATTCTATTTGTGTCGCTGTTCAGTAATTCATTGAAGTATTCTTTCCAACGCTCCAGTACCTTTGTTTGGTCTACGAGAAGCTTGCCTTCTTTGTTTTTGATGAACTTTACGTTTCCGTCACAATCTCTTGACTGTCTTTCACGTTGCTTTGCCATCTTGTATACCAAATTTTGCCCACTTTTGGTGGCCATCTCCTTGTATGCTTGTTCATATACTTTCTTTTTCGCTTCTCGTACGACATTTCTCACAATTTTGCATTGTTCTTTGTAATCAAGCTTGTCGTTGGTCAGGTGACTCTTTTTCCAACGCTTAAGCAGCTTTTTCTTTTCTGATATTTCTCTTTCAACTCTTTCATTCCACCACCATGTAATTCTTTCCTTATCACGCCCACCTTTTGTAGTTCCAAGTATTTCTTTCCCGGCCGCTTTGAGTTTTGAAGATAACTCGCACCAAAACTGCGTAGGACTTGGTATGATTTCGCAATTGTATTCGCTGTCAAGGTTGCAGGTGATTGCGAAGGCTTCGTTTCTCTCCTTGAGCTTTGACCATTTGATTTGGGGAAGAAATTCTGTTTTGCTGGGCCTATGTTTCTGGCGCCGAAACGTGTAGTCCATCACCAGGAGCTGATGCTGCGCTGATATGGTCTCTGGGATGATTTTGCAGTCTTTGATTCGTTTAAGCTGTCGTCTCGAAACTAGCATGAAGTCTATTTGAGATTGATTGGAACCACTTTGGTAGGTAATGAGATGGGATCTTCTTTTGCTGAAGAAAGTGTTGGCAATGGCCATGTCGAAAGCTTGGGCGAATCTTAGCAAGTGCCCTCCGTCATCATTGATCGCTCCATAACCTTTGCCTCCGTGAACTCTTTCGTACCCCACATTTTCTTCTCCTACATGCGCATTAAAATCCCCTCCAATTATTGTCAATTCCTCGTTTGGTATGTCCATCAGCACTGCTTCTAGTATTTCACGAAACTCTTCCTTTTCTTGGTTCGTAAGATTTGTTTGGGGTGCATACACCGAGATAACGTTGGTGACTTTGCCTTCAATAACCAGTTTGATTGCTATGATTCGCTCGGAAGCTCTGTTAACTTTAACGACTGTTGGAATTAGTTCTTGCGCTAGTATTATCCCAACTCCGTTGCGATGGTTTTCCTTTCCATTGTAGAACATCTTGTATCCTAAGCCCATCATCAACGCCTTTGAGCCTTTCATCTTGGTTTCTTGCACACACATCACATCAATCCGCCTTTTAGCTAGCATGTCCGCCACTTCTGCCATCTTTCCCTTCATCGTTCCCACGTTTAAACTTGCAAATCTGATGGTTTTTTGTTTTGCTTGGACCCTAATGTTTCTTCTCACTTGATGCGGGCCAGATACACCAAGCGCGTCGCATACAGGGGACGCCTTAACGTTTAGTTTTTCATATTGTTTTGTTGTATTCATTTTGTTTTGTTCAGAGTTTTCGGGATTTTCACACCCGCCTTCTGAGGGCTGACGGTGACCCAGATTTGACTCTGGACTCCCTAGGCATCATCGTTTAGGGCCTACTGCCTTGTAGGTCACCAGTAGTCATGTGGCTACTCTCTTGCTAAAACTTTCTCCTGAAAATAAAATCTGCCTTCGCCGGGATTCGAACCCCGAACCTTCTAGGCTTATTCAGGTTACAAGCAAGCGCTCTGCCACTACACTAAAGGCCGATGTCACAATTTTATTTTAAATATTTAAAATTAAATCATTAAAATTACAAACTTTTACAAATTAAAAAGCAACACTTTATATCATAATATTTTGCACAAAAATGAAAAGCCATAAATTAGATGATCTTATCTCATACATATTATATTTTTTCGTATCGAATCCTCCGTCATAAAATAAATGACCATGTGACCAAATTGACAATTTTTGCGACCACGAGAATACCTTAAAAAAACTCAAAGTTTTTTAATAAATATAAATCCCTTGTAACCTATACTTATCATTTCAAATAAGGAGAAATATACATTTGTTTGGTAAAAGCTTTAATTTTAGCATTCAAAAAATACTAAATACTTCAAAAAACTTAAGTAAGACACGTATGTTACCCGTATTTTAAATTTATACGTTTGAATTTAATTAAATTATTGCGAATATGCAAAAAAAAGTTCTTAATTTATTTAGCTAAATCTTTTTTGTAGTTTTGTTAAACTTTTTAACGTTTAATGACTTCTTACAAAGTTTAATTATTGAAAACGGCAAATATGATCTCTGTAATTAACTAAACTATCAACTCTCAAAATTTTCCGGTTGGTTTAAACACCAATTAATTGTATATTTTATTTTGTAACAATTTTTGATAATATGCAAAACTCATCGGAATTTATACTGCTGTAAGGACAAAATACAAATTTGACGGTTAAAGTCTGAATTTATAGGCTTACCATGTAGGTGAATGAAATGTTAATATGGGCTGAATATAAACTTACTATTTTAATCCAGCTCGATTTATCACACAAATTGTTTTTAATTATATTTTAATTTTTTTTTAAATCAACAAAATAGCTGTCTGTTTTTTTTTCTAGTGGGGTGATTAAGTATTAGATGTTATAAAAAGTTCGTTGAGTTTAATAACAGAACATGAATATATTTTAATCCTAAAACAGAAACGTATTAATGATTTTTTTTAAAGGGGGGGGGGGGTGAATTTAGCTTTTTATTACATTTAGCGTTACAAAATTATCATTTAGCGTTACAAAATTATAAAAAAATATTGTTCACAGGTTAGACTAATGCTATTTGAATATAAATTCTATCTTCTAACCAATTAAATAAGTTTATGCACATATATTTATTAAATACAACAAAATATTTAAATTTTTTTTGTGATAATTTAAGCCTTTATGACTTTGACTCATACGTTCATATCTGCTCAAAATCAAAGGCAGTAATTTAAAAGAAAAGAAAATTACGATTGAAATAAAAAATGTTATAAAACTGAATTAAACAAATAAAAATTTTTAAGTCGTCTGAGAAAATAAAAAAAAATTCAAAAATTGTTTAATTTTAATAAAAAACACATAAGGTCCATTGTTTGGGATTGTATCATTTGATTGTTACAGTTGTTGCATATCTGGCTCTAAATATTAAATGGAATAAATGATAGGTAATTTTAGATTTACAATTACCCTTAAAGCGCTCACAATAATTTAGGTTTGTTACATATAAAATTTAATATTATTAAAATCTTATTAAATTTATTCATAGATAATATAATATAAATCTTAATCTAGTTAATTGCAAAAATTATTTGTTATATAAGGTTTTTCTTATTAGGCTTTTACTCCACGCGCTTTGGAAAATGAGCCTAAAAAATGTTTATGCCCTAAATCGAGCAAATTATGGGAAAAATTTCTATTAAAGGCGGTTTTGTAAAACATGAATATATTTCACCTTAAATCGTTTAATTTTTTATGTTATTTATTAATTATTTGGTGTTTTAAAGTTTTAGTTCTTCGCCCTAACTTTCGTGCAATTTTTAGGAAAAATGAGTTAAATTTCTGTTGCGTGCTTAAACTACTTTGTATGTATACTTAAAAATTTTTAATTTTTGGAGCCCATATAATTTTTCTAATGTGCTGCGAACTCATATGCACCTTAATTAGAGTTTGATCAGACGCTAAAGAAATTCGAGTGGTTATAAAATTATAAAGCGCCTTTTAAGAATACATTTTTTCTCATTGTGTGGAATAACCTTCCAAAGTAATAAAATATTGCAATCAATCTTCTTTTTTATTTTGACCCAGTTTAAAAAAGAAAAAGGTCATTAGTTCTCCTTAAATCGCATCAAATAATAAATTTAAAAAAAAAATTTGCCCAAAAATGGCTTGTATACCTTCAATGCGACCCAAAAGGTTAAGCAACTCAGGAACGGTTAAATCTAAAGTGACATATAGCAAATTAAAATTTTATAGCTTTCTATATATTGTAATATTTGCTGGGGGCGTAATTAATAGATTACCCAGAATGTTAAAAACTTTTAAATATTTTTTTCAATTTATTTTAATTTTTGAAAAAAGTTATTTTTAATGTTTTAGTTACCACTTACTTTAAAACTAATAAAAAAAAATATGCAGTTTCGATTAAATTAATAGACTTCAATATTTTCATAATTTTTGTATTTTGCAAAATATTATAGATAGAACCTAAATATCATGAATACCAATAGATTATAAAAACAAATGTATTAGACTCACTTAAAATGCATAATCATTTTTTAATATTACCTTGAGCCTTTTCTAGAGATTGTCAAAAAAAATATTGCAATGACAAATATGATTCAAATCTAATATTAAAAGACAACATTGTTATATTGATAATTATAAATATGAATTAAAAAATATTAAAAAAAATTTTTTTTAAGATTAAGCTAATTATTTCAATATTATGTTTTTAAAATATTTTTAAATATTAAATTACAATTTGAGGCTAAAATAATATTGTGTTTAACTTATTTTGGTTAATAAATATCCCAAAACTTTTTAACCTGCAACAATTAGGGTCAGTAAGTGTAATCAATTTTAAGGCTTTTTTAAATCAAAGTTAATTTAAAATTTTGCTGTAAACAGTAGTAATTGCTTCTATATAATTTTCATGACGCTGAGACTTACAAAATATTGCAATTAATTAATCATGAGTATTGTTGGAACATAGATGTAATTTCGCTAGATTCGCATGAGTTTAATATTAGGGCAATTTAATTAAAAAGTCTAAAAAATGTTATAACGATAAATAGCCTTTATTTAAATACATTGGGATATCCGGGTAAGGAGGAAGGGGGGGGGGGGGGGGGGGGCTAAATTTTGATATTTTCTTACGAAACGTTAATATTGCAATAACCTTTATAACAACATACCCCATAAGTTTCCCCAAAATATTTTACCTAGGCCATTCTTTCTCCTTAAAATATGTACGGCTTTGTTTAGATCAGATATTATTATAACTTTTTACTTAATTTATATAATCCGAAAACATGAATATTAAAAAGTACGGGATGGGTGTACTCCCAGCCGCTACATATTAGTTTATTCATTATACCTGCTACATTTTTAGGTAAGGCGTTTAATAAATCCTTTCTGGCAGCTATTAAAATTTAAAAATCATATTATATAATGTTACAATTAATTCTATATTTATCATATCACCATATAAAATATATATAAACACAGAAAATAAAAGCAGTTATAAGATGCTACATGGCTTTGGGCTGTTTTGCGCTTCTTAAAAAATATAAGATCTAGATACCTTAAGTGAACTTCAAATATTTGTTTGTTCTAAATATTTTATACCTAATAACTTCTATTTTCGTTGTGTTAAAGTCTAGACGTGAAAAATTATTTCTTTTGCACCTTACAAGATTCCATTCAATTTTTTTTCTAGTATACCACAAATAAAGTTAATTTTACTAATAAATTGTTATTTTAAAATTATCATTTATTTTATGTCGGATATATGACCTAATTCAATAGGCCATAAATCAGTAATAAAAAATGATAATTAACCTAAAATTTACAAATTTAAAATAGATTGCGGCAGAGCCGATTTGTGTATTATAAAAAGGTTGAAAAGTAAACTAAAATTCTATTGTTTAAATGCCGATAAAAGTTCCTATTTAAATAGGTAATTCCGTAATTTTATTCATTTATAATGTATATTAAGAAAGAAAAATATAAATTACTTTGTGTCAAAAAAAATTTGTTTAGTTTTTTATAATATGGTTAAGCCGGTATTATCATATAGAAGACAAAAACAACTGAGCTTAAATCAAATAATAATTATTCAAGTGAAAATTTGATGTTAATATATTAAATTTCATAAGGATATTTATTCTTGTTGAATTGTAAACATAGGTTTACCTAAATAATAACGTAGAAATTATTAAACTAGTATTTAATATAAGGGTCAACCATTTTTTTTTCAAAAAAAGTTTAAAATTTTTTATGATATTTGAAATTTTTAAATTTTAATTTTGTTTTACATTTCTTTCATTGGGAATTTAGTTAATCGAGTAAATATATTAAAGTATCCGATGGTCATCCTATCATGAATTTTCATATAACTCTAGTTTTTTCTATCCGCACTCTTTATTTTTTATAAAAGATAAAAAATTTAAGATTACAGATTATACCTGACTGAAAAATATATAATTCTAAGCTTTGATTTTTATTTTTTGCCTTAAAATATACCTTTATTAAAATGAAAAAATACTATAAAGGTGATTTAAACCTTGTAATTGTTTAAAATATCTTAGTGCTGATCATATTAAAAAAACTTTGTTAAATTATAAATAAACTTTATATTACAACTCTAGCATTCAGTCAATATAGCTCTTAATTAAAAATTTTTTTTGGGACAAAACTTAAGCTTTTTTAAAAATCAAATAAAATAGATGGGCCCTATACTATTTTATTTGGGTTTTTGTTGGTAAAAATTTAGATACAATTTACCCTCATTGCTAACGATTTCCAGTGGTTGTGCCCATACTAAACAGAATAAATTTAAAATTTATATGCTTTTAAAAAAATATAAAATTTATTAAATAATAAAGATTGAATTAACAAAACTAAATAATTTATAAAAAAAAATTTTTAAAAATTGCAAATTAAAATAAACTATAAATAAATTAAATTTTATAAAATTTTTAACTATTTTTAGTGTGTGAATACATGATTAGGAATTTATAATAAAATTTTTAATATTTGCCTTTAAAGAAAAGCTATAGCCTAATGTCAAATTAAACAAAGTATTTCATATTTTTATTCATTGCTAACTTAATAAAATACAAAACACCTAGCGCCATATAAAAATTTTAAGATAGGCTTTTAACTATGGTGGACATAAATACATGATCGGAAATATATTTCATAACGGTTGGCGTACAATTGAACTATCAACTAACAGAAATTAGTTGGTTGTATTCATGGTATAATTATAAAATACGTGTCGTACCCTGCACACTCCTTACATGCGCACGAAACCTAGTGAAAAAAGCTATATGTTTTTAGTTGGTCGTTGGTTTTTGCGGTGAAAAGTAATAGTTTGTGTTGGTTTGGAATGTTTTGATAAAATGGATTTGACAATCATTTGATTTAAATAAATATAAAAGTCTACAATACTATTTCTTACCCTTCTTGCTTTCCCTAAATAAATTTATTGCCCTAATCTCCCTAACAATACAGTTAACCACCCCAAATAATAATAATAACCCCTCTATTTACCCCTCAATTTATAATGACCGCTTCTAACATCTGGAGCACCTCAATGACGCAGAATAGCCTTCCTACCCCTTTGGCCCCAAATTTCTTCAATTAATTTATATATTATAAGTCGAATGTATACAATAAAAACGCAAATATGATATAATTAAAAAATTTTATTTATAAAACTATAACACTGGACAACAAAATTTGGACGACCCTAAGCATCATTTATGGTGGTTTTTGGTCAAGTTTTTGGCGCTAATCCCGAATATAAAATCAGAATCTTGACCCATGCCTCAGATTTTTAGTTATTCGGTGTCAAAGTTGAGGTTTCGATTTTTGGGGTATTTTGGGCTTCTATATCATAACACCTATGGGTAGTAACAAAAGTTTAAAAATATATCTAAATAAAGAAAACATTCATTATTAACGTAAGGGGTTTAAATTTTTTTTAATATTTAATTTTTTTTTATTTTATTTTTGTAAAAATAGTGGGTTTCGTCATAAACTCCGTATTTTGATCCTAAATAATTTGAAAGTAAATTGCTAAAAATTCTATGTAATAACCTTTTTTAGATATGTTTTTTATAAGAAATCTGAATATGCCAATAGATTTTTTGTAGAATTAATAGTAAAAAAAATTTTGTAAATTTTTTCTGAACTTTGGAGGCGGTTTAAAAAATTGGAGGCATTGGAAAAAAAAACTAAACCCGGGATCGTTATCAGAAAATTCTTTACAAAACCCTCAAAAAATTGTTTATGTTGTTTTTTTTGTTGTCCAGTGTAATTTATGAATGAATATATATTCATTATTAATGCGATTTTGATTTTCAAATATTTTAAAAAATTTTTATAAATCCATAAAATATTGAATTGTTAAATCAATTATTATATCTTTGGAACCAATAAAGCACCACTGCTTTTAAATTCAATATTTTTTATAAGACAGGTCATTTAAAATTTGTTATCAGATAACTACAAATCAACCATTCCATTTTGATTCATAAATCCGTTTACCGTTTTTTTAATCAACTAGCATGTAAACTATATACAGTTAAATTAAAAAAAAATTCTACTACGAAGATTTTTAAACAAAAATAAATTGCAATTTTTTTTTGCATATTCCCAACAATTAAACTGTTAAATTCGGACTCCAAATATATAAACCACTAATATATAGCGTTGCAATAATGTTTAAACACAAATTATTCCGATTATCTAAATGCTGATGTAAGACTTTAATATTTGAAAAATTTTATCTCAATAGTGATAAATAAATGTAACAAGAAAATTTTCAAAAAAATGTCTCTTGAAGTTCTTGATAGGTTTTTTTCCAGGTCGTAAAACCTGGGTAAAAAAAGCCATTTTTGTATGACCCGAAGGCGGGAAAAACGAAAATATTAGGACATCATAGAAATGTTTATATTTTTAGAAACTTATTTATTATGATTATTTGTTGACTTAAGATTAAAGATAATGTTTTTTAATTTGAAATTCTATTTAAATTATGTTTGTTTTGCTAGTTCAATTAGAATTTGTGTTTTTTAAAAAAATAAACATCGTTAGCTAACCATGTTGGTCATCAGATGGCCCAGCTAAAATTTAAAGGATTCAATAACATTAAATGAAGGTATATTAATTTTTAAACGTATTATTGTAGATTAGGCTTTCTGTTGCCTGACCCTATATAAAATCAAAATGTTATCTAAAAAAACCGATCATGATGACTTATAAGGCAGAGCTAGTGGCGGGAAAAACAATTTACAAAATTATATAATATAGATGGTATGAAATATTTCATGTATCAACTATTACATTAAATAACCTCACAGGTGTTTTTAAATATGAGAAAAATGCAGCCAAACCTGCCATGGTTTTTAGATCCGTTTACTGTTTTACTTATTAGGTCACTGTAAACATTTAACTCTAAAAAAACTGAGTAAAATTAAAAAAAAAACAAAAAATCAAAAAAAAAATTTTTTTAACTATTTATCTGTTATATTTAAATTGCAAAAAATATTTTAAAGCTATAATAAATTGGTTCAAGTTTAGTCTGGGGATCCAAATATATTTTAAATGTTAGAGACTGAAATTTTAATTCTTATTATTTAGACGAGTAGATTTTTATGTAAGAAAAGTTTTTTTAGTTTTTCTTTAAAATGTTTTAAGGTGGGAGAATTTAAGTTGGTCTAATAATCATTTTTTTTGATATTAAAGGAGTTACCAAATCAAAAAACGGAATATATATTAGATTTATAGCCACCATTGTATTTTATGATGTTAATGGTTTTTGTCGTGTTGTGTCTACCCTACTTAGGAAAGAGGAATTTAATATTTTTTTCATATATAACACATTCGACAATTATCAATGTCAGAAACGTGAATTAGAATGCATCTCGTCAATATATTAGTATCAGATGATCATCTTATTATGACTTTTCATATATCTCTAATATTAACAATATTTCTCAGAGAATTTTTTTAATTTTAAAATATCCGCACTCTTTATTTTTTTTAAAAAAAGATAAAAAATTTAAGATTAATTAATTTTACTTTCAAATAACCTGACTGAAAAATATATAATATTAGGCTTTAATGTTTAATTTATTGTCTCAAAAGCCTTTATTAAGATGAAAAAATATTATAAGGTAATTTAAATTTTGTGTTACTTAGTGCTGATTATATTAAAACTGTTGAATTATAAATAAATTTTATTTCACAATTCTATTCAAACAATAAATAGCTCGTTTAATTTAACTGCTTTTAAATAATTTAAATATTTAAAAATTAAATATAATATATGTGACCCTCTATTTTTATATTTGGCCTTTGTGCAAAAAATTAGATTTTACAATTTACCCTTATTGCTAACGGTTTTCAGTGGTTGTGTTACTAAACATAAATTTAAAAAATATATTGTTTTAAAAAAAAATTTATTGAATAATGGGGCTTTAATTAAACACAAATATAAATAATTTAAAATAAAAAGATTTTTAAAAATTTCAAATAAAAATAAATAATATTAAAATTAAATTTGATAATATTTTATTAACGATTATTAGTGTTTGAATACATAATCAAAGGTAAATTTTAACAATTTAAAATAAAACTTTTGATATTTTTTTTTTAAATAAAAACATTATAGCCTAATGTCCTATCAATTGCTAACTGAATAAAATTAAAACAGTTTTAGCGCCATATAAAAATTTTAAGATAGGCTTTTGACTTCAAAAATTTGATAGCAGATACAAAAATACATGATCGGAAATATATTTCATAAGGGGTGGCTTACAATTGAATTAACAACTAACAGAAATTGTTAGTTGCTTTTATGGTATATATTATAATTATAAAATACTAGTGTCATGCGCCTGCACCCTTACATGCGCACGGAACCTAGTTAAAAAAACTATATATTTTTAGTTAGTCGTTGGCTTTTGTGGTTAAAAGTAATTTTAAACTTTATTTCAGATTCCCAAAATTGGCTATAGGTTGATATTTTAAATGATAATCTTTTTGTTGATATGAATTTTAAGCTTAATAAATAAACACATTTTATATGGTTTAATAAATTAAATGTGCAATGTGTAATATATCTTTTTTTTGTATCTCTCTAGTAAAAATACTGGAATTGAGATATTTTGAAACTCGTCGGTACTTCAAAGAACTTAGTTCCAGCTCTTTTGAAAATAATCTCACTCGGAACTTAGTACCAGCTTTTTTGAAGAGTTCTAATCCTTAGCTAATAAAATGGGTCTAATTTAGTCTGGGGTTTCAAATATATGTTACCTTTAATAGAGCATAAAATTGTAATTCCTATTTAGATGAGAAATAAGAGATTTTTATGCAAAAAAAGTTTTTAATTTTTTCTTTAAAATGTATTCTCAAGGTCGGAGAATTTAATTTGCATTTTTTGATATTAATGGATTTAATAAACTTCAAACAACGGAATATATGTATATTTTTTAAAGCCACCAATGCATGCATATTTTTTTAAATTTATTTATTATGATTTTAATGGTTTTTGCCCTTTTGTCCACGCTACTTATGAAAGAGAAATTTAATATTTTTTTTATATATAATACATGTAGACAATTATCGATGTCAGTAACGTGAAATTGCAAACATAAAGAATAAATCTCCATGATGGCCTAATATTATATAAATTTTTTGTTTTTCTTAAATTCCTGTGTTTGGCTCCTTGAATCCTTCTCTATAACAAAAAATGACCGTTTTTGACCAAATGTCGGAGCTAAATTTATTCTAAACAAAATAAATATCTTTTTGCATATAAAAATCCCTTGAAACTTATGTTTTTAATTACAAAAAAACGAAAAATGAATTTTATTACAGTCAGCTCTTACATCGGCATTTAGATAATACAAATAATTTCGCGTGCAAACTTTACACGATATATTTTTGGTTTATAAATAATATAATTTGAAGTTAATTTAAACAGTTTAACTATTGTGAATATGCAAAAATATAATCTCAATTTATTTTTGTTTTTAAATATTTTTTGGTTTTTGACCTTTTTTTCTAAAAATTTCTGTTTATAAACTCTAAGTTTGATTAGGAAAAACTGAGACTATTTTCTAAGAGGGCAGGTTTGATCACTGTAGTTAACTCATAACTCTCATAAAATTGTTGACCTGTGTAATTAAATTATTTAAATCCAAAATAATTTTAACTAATTATATTTGAATGCGAATAATATTAAAATTTTATAATTTAATTTATTATATAATAATATATATTTATTATTGTTAAATCCAATAGTTGTAAATCGAAAGTTTTTATTTAATAATTTGAAATTTGTAATAACAATTTTAACGTAAAATGTAAAAATGTAAAATTGTAAATTGAAAAATTGTGTGTTAAATGTCAGAATCAAATTGTATATATAATGTATCAGTTAGGTTAAAAAATCATGCGCTATCTTCTTTTAACTCCTGTAATAAATCTAATTGGCCAAGTAATTAATCATTTTACTAATAAAAATTTGCAAGAAAACATTTTTAACGTTAATATAATTTTTATTGGCTTGTAAGAACTTGGATCAATATCTGAATCATGGCCATGTAATAGCTCAAACTCATATTATCGATCACCTTTGGCATAGTTAAGTAAATATAAGATGGATGATCGTAAATCAACAAAAATGAAATAATCGACTAAGACAATTATTTAAAGCATTTTTGAGTACTATAATAAAATTTATTTAGTCTGCACTTAATAATATAAAATGTATTTTAAACTCTTTAAAATATGTTGCTATGTAAATAAAAGAAAACCTCTTTTAATTGTAATTAAAACACGCTCAAAGTTTTTTCGTAAAAAGTTAAACGTTTTATTGTAATACAATGGTAAGAATTTCGATGTAAAAATTTAAAATTATACTTAAAATTTTGTACATTAACTAGACCTTAGAAATTATAATTTGTTGCACATATAGTTTTTCTTAATTAAAATTTCAAAATGCAAATAAAAGTAAGTGACACATATGCGCCTTTTTACGATTTTAAAAATATAAAAAAATTATAAAAACCGTTTTTGATTAGGGAAATCCATTTTACTAATTTTTTTTATAAAATCCAACACTTGTGCCAAGCCAAAAAAATTACCATTTGCCATTAGTTTATTTAACTTTACCTTGGACTTCATTTGCTGCTAAAATTTAATATTTAAGATATTTGAAAACTGTTGAGTACGTCCCCCTCCCCAAACCCTCTAAATGTGGTCATTAA
The DNA here is from genome assembly GCA_030555515.1 of Acutogordius australiensis. Taxonomy (NCBI): domain Eukaryota; kingdom Metazoa; phylum Nematomorpha; class Gordioida; order Gordea; family Gordiidae; genus Acutogordius; species Acutogordius australiensis. Next base: position 633,018 of record JAUIRJ010000007.1, on the reverse strand, counting down.
TGTTAATTAAATAACCCGCTCCCCCGCCCCCATTAGTTTATTAATTATTTTTTTTTACCTTATTTTCCCAATAGGGAACGGATATCTTAGAGTAAGAAACATGATCTTAGAAGTGATCGTGGATAGTGATTTTTAAGGAAACAATATTGAAATATAAATAACATCAATGGGCTATAAATACATTATAAATTTTCCTTCATCTAACACGACTATACATTTCTTTTGTTTTTTAATGCATGCCGTTATTTATCATATCATTATAATATAAAGCCGTTCTAAACGATAACATAAAACCTAAATAAATTAAATATTATGTATTTCGAATGTAATAGCAAAAAATTTTTCGTTTTTAAAATTACCTAAAGATTATATTATGTAATTTGCGAATTTATCTTATTGTCATGTTTTATAAAAGTAGTGAAATTTATATTATATATTTTATTCAAGTTTAAACGCGGGAAACCGACCAGGCAAGTATTATATTTAGAAATCTAGTACAATGACAAAATATTGTCTAATATTTTAATATTAGTTTTTTAATAGAGGTACGACCATTATGAGGCCAAATCATACAGAGGCTATTCTTATACTGAAAAAAAGCTTACTGCGCATGCATTCATTCAATTCCATCAAATCATCTATTTAATATTTAATAGAATTAGCAAGATAAGTTTACTTTCTTTAATTAGGGTATAGATATTAAAGGATGAAGTCTTTATTATTAATTTAATTAGGAGGCATTGTGTGTGTCCTAAAATTTTCTACTAACCCGAAAAGTTAAGACAGTATTGGTGCACAGGGTTATTGTTGTTAAGCATATACACTATAAGTGAGATTCAAAAAAAATAAGAGCAAAAAGAACACATTATTTGCAATTGTTTTTTAAATTCAAAAAAGCCATTGCAATTTAAAAAAAAATTTAATTAACCAACAATTAGCATTCTCTTCCTTTCTATAACAAACCTGTTAAAATATAAAAATTTTAAGAAATCTTGCCATTAATAGCACGAAGTTAGTTTAGTGTTAAATTTTAAAATTCCGAAAATTTTAATTTTTTATATTTGTTCAAAAATGTTTTATTTCGGAAAAAGTAACACGTGCATAACTAAATTGGCAATATTAAATAATTTGTAATTACAAAATGAATAACAAAATTTTGAAAATTCATACGAAAATAAAAAATCATTTTGCACGTGCCCTAGCAACATTACCATTATTCATGATATCGGCTTCCATTGCATCTATTCAATAAATATTGTAACAAAATATTGATTAGCAAATAAATCTATTCAGTAAAGGGTTTCCTCATAACTCACGAGCGTCTGTATGGCTTTAACTATAGTAAGATTACCTCCTTACACTCTGGCAACCTTAGTTTTAAAATTAGGTTCTCTACATTTAAAGCCTACATCCGTTAAACTGGTTGCACAGTTGTTCTACTTTCCCCCAATAAAAAAACGCCTATACGCGGATTCAAACCCTCAACCTACTTCTAATGGAATGTTTGCCACTGTGCTGAGCCGATCTTAAAAATCTATTATTAACTGTTTCTCTTTAGGTTAGTATTAATATAAATGGAGCCAGGCGTGCCATCTAAATTTTCGTATTGTACAATTCAAGATCGGCCAATTAGTATAAAAATTATAATTTTGATAATAAGGCATACCAAATAATATTTATAGCATTAAATAGCGATTAGGTCTGTGGGGTCTATACGGACCCCAGCACATTTTGAATTTTAATAGTCTTCAAAAATATTGTATTATGGGCTAAAATTTTGTGACTTTTTTCTTATAATATATAATAAACAAAACTAGTAATCTTTAATTTAAGTCAAATAACAAAAATTGTTAATATTAAATTAAGGCCATATGGACCCCACCCTCTCAATAACAGTGTTAAAAACTATGTTATTGCCTTAAAAAAAATTAAATAGTTGCAACTTTTTCAATAATTTTAATTATTAAGTATACAAAATGTTTGTAATGTATAATAATAGTATAAAATATTTTTTTCCCTCTTTAAAATATGTTTTTATGGTAAAAATTAACCAAAATTAATTTTTTTATGCCATTTATTTTTATGAAACTCTTTAAATATAAGCGAAAGTCCAAAATAGGATAATGGAGTTAACATAAATTCTTCAATTTTATATAGTAAAATTAGATTGCACAAAGTGAGGATATGAAAGAATTTTTATAACTATTAAAAATTATTATCAACCATTGGAAATTAATTGTTTTTGCAATTTAAAGTTATCTGTGGCCATTGCTATTTGAATATTTTCAAAATTACTATATGAATCAAAATAATAAAAAAAAATATGAGTCTTAAAATTATTTTATAAAATTGTTTGAATCTTGTTTATAGGTCAGACCATTCTTTTATTATTTTTTTAAGAATAAAACCACTACTAATTTAACTTGCCAGGCACATGGTATAGCGAAGTATTTAAAAATTGATTTAAATTTTCCTGATAATTACCCGATTTAAAAGAACCATACACGAGAAGGACTTTCATACATCAAGTAATACTGCCAACGGGTTTATTAATAAGATATGCTCGCAGCCAGCGACCTGTGTTTTTCCTAGGTTCTCACTTGAGGCATATGGTTCAGGGCTTACTCCATAAGCAGGCCACTTAGCAGCTTCAGAATGGTATCACATGTATACATTTTTTTGAATTAAAAAGGCTTCTTGTTTACAGATTAGAATTCGCAACCTCCTGCGTGTAAGAAAGAAATGTTTCCCACTTGAGCTAACAGCTGAGTATTAAAAGCCACACCAACCATATACCATTTGCATAAAATAGTAAAAAAAAATTGAAAAATACTGACCTTGAGACAAAAATCATAGGTCAAAAAACTTCCAAAACATATTGAAATTTAGAATAAAGACAAAATTTATAGAATTTTTTTTATCAAACTTGCATCAATAACAAATGACGACAAAATTAATCCCAAATACAATTTATAAAATTTGTAATAAAAATGTCAATATATTTAAAAAAATATATTTATTGTTTTTTCAACTTATATTGTTAATATTTGAGTTAAAAGCAAGAAATGCATTCTGTTTGAGCACAATTTTTTTTTAATATTTAAAATTAAAATCTTATACCCATTTATTATAATTTAAAAAAAAATAAAACTTTTAAAATAGAATTTTAATACTTTTTGACCCTAATATTGTTTTAGATTCAAAAAAAAATTTCTTGATGCTTGGGCAGGATAAAGAAGAAAATGTAAATATTACCTAAAATTTCTTTGGGTGCTATAAGTTCAAGCGATGTAATAAATTTAAAAAGTTTAGAAGATCATTTATTAAAATAATTGCATTTTTTAAAAACAAAAAATATACACTAATTAGGGACGTTGATGCCAATTTTGAAAAAATTCAATACTCTTAGAAATTGATTATTTATTTTTTTTTACTTGGAAATTTTACCTAATAATAATTAACAGTGTAAAAAATCTTAACTTTTATACCCACTTACCCGCCTTTTAATATAAAAGAAACCTAAAATAATTTTAATATATTTGCAAAAAAATATATCTCTTATCTAGGAAATTTTTAGAAAATTTATATATATATATAATAAAGGAAAAACTATTTAGCACTAGACAGATGTTACTCAAAAATAATACAAAAGAAAACCCCGTATAATCTCTAATTAGTAAAAAAAAAGTATAATAATATGGACACTTTTTAAATATTCAACACTCAGAGGAAGTAAATTTTATAAGTACTTACAAAAAGATTTTAAAAAAGCATCTTTTTATTATTTAATCCTTTTATTTATAAAATAAAAAAGAATTTCAAACATTTGTCTAAAAACGTTTACATTTTTTAGGTGCGCAATTTGGAAGGGTAAATTATATCAGAATTCTTAATAGACGACGTGCAGAGTAATTTTTTATTTTCGTAAAATTTTTCAAATTTTGTAAAATTTTATTTTGAAAAAAAAAGGCAATAAAATCACCAAATTTAGTTTATGCAAGTACATTTTCTGAAATAAGAAAATGAAAATTGCACAAATGTAAAAATTCACTTTGCACGTGGTCTTAACAAAAAAATATTAGCTTACTGTTAATCATGCTTTTAATTAACTCCATCATAGCCTCTACACAAAAAATAAAGTTACAATTAAGGAAAATTAATTTCACTCATTTTGGCTACTCGATTTAATATTTGGTCTTCCAGGTCAAGGCAAGAGATTTACCAACCCCTACATTTCTATCTCCCAGCCCAATAGCAAAACATTCCAATACAACAAATAAAATCAGTTATTGCACATAATAAATTTTTTTTATATATTTGAATCTTATTTTATTTTATAATATATATATATATTTTCCTTTAGACCTAAATCTTTGTTAGGAAACAACTTTTTCGTCAAGGCTATAACTTAGTTGCAAAAATTTATAAAAATTTAACAAGCGCCTCTAAGTATCGTAACTCAAAAAATAAACATCTTCTAAATTTGTCAGCTAACCATCCAACTATCAGGCAACGCTGCTTAACCTGGGTGTAGACATTTATTTATGTGCTCAAAGCCTTTTTACCTTTGTGTATTTGTTTGGAGCCGGTTTACAAAGCTTTACTTTAAAGGCAAATAGATAATAGGTTTAAGTTAATGTGTTGAATATCATCGTAGAAAATTAATCTTGTCTAATAATAATGGGCGGCAAAATGTAAAAGTCTAAATTGTATAACTATATAATCCTAAATACCTAAGAATTTTGCCTTTAAAAACTTTTAATCATAAATAGGAATATAAGCTGGGAAAACAAGGATTTTGTTAGATAAAACAGGGGTTGTGGAAGTGAGGTGTAAATATACGTGAGTACCGTGTGGTAAAACGTTGAGTTTATTTGTAGGAAGCTTAATTTTTTTGTATATTTAAACTTTTATGAAATATTATTTAACAAGCGGAAGAAGGGGGGAAGGGCAATGAAAACGCACTAGGTTTACACACCCCCCCTTGCGTTTCTTGATTTTTAGGTGTGTTTTTAGATATGTTTATCCTAATTAAAATATATTTAAAAGCATAGATGTTGCAGGCGTTCCAAAAATTTTAATCGGTATTTGGCTTATGCCACTTGTATTGACCCTATTTTTTAAGCATGTAAAATGATGCATCGGCATAATATATCTATTTACCACCATGTTTAATGATTAGTAATTTTTCCCTTTAAATATGTCAAACCATTTTTCTAGATAACACTGGACAACAAAAAAAAACTACATCGACGATTTTTTGAGGGTTTTGTAGAGAATTTTCTTGCGATAACGATCCCGGGTTTAGTTTTTTTTCTAAGGCCTCCAAATTTTATTAAACCGCGTCCAAAGTTCAGAAAAAAATTTAAAAAATTTTTTTTACTATTAATTCTACAAAAAATCTATTGGCATATTCATATTCCTTATAAAAAAACACATCTAAAAAAGGTTATTACATAAATTTTTAGCAATTTACTTTCAAGTTATTTAGGATCAAAAAACGGAGTTTATGACAAAAACCACTAATTTTACAAAAATGTAAAATAAAAAAAAATGAAATATTAAAAAAAAATTTAAACCCCTTACGTTAATAATGAATGTTTTCGTTATCTAAATATATTTTTAAACTTTTGTTACTACCCATAGGTTTTATGATATAGAAGCCCAAATTACCCCCAAAATTGAAAAATCTCAACTTTGACACCGAATAACTAAAAATTTGAGGCCTTGGCTAAAATTCTGATTTCATATTCGTGATCAGCGCTAAAAACTTGACCAAAAATCATAGTTGCCATAAATGTTGCTTAGGGTCGCCCAAAATTTGTTGTCCAGTGTAATCTAACTAGGTCGCTCTTATTGACAAACCAACGCTGTGTCCTAAATTTTCAAATATTTAAAATAAATTTATATGCCCAGCGTTTAAATCACAGATTTTGTTTATTTATCTTTAGCCTTATTTAAGTTTGCAAGGACATACGCATTAAATGTAATAAAAATTTAAGGTTTTAAAGTAGCGAAATTAAAATAAAATAGATTTAATTTTTTTGTGTCTTCGAATATGAATCTTTAAATTCAGGCAATACAAAGTAATACCTAGATTCAGGACTGGGAAAAAACTAAATGGGCTTTTTTTTAATTTTTGAGTTTTTTTTCTAAATGCTCACAAACTCGTGGATGGCAAAAGAAAAGCGGGGCTTGGGCCTCTTTTTAAAAGCCACTTTTTGTGGGTTTTTTTCGCTCCTTTTTTTGTTAGGGCTTCTTTTGAATCCGTGCCCTATAATTGTAGCCCGCTACCTTTTCTATGTTTGGGGGGGGGGGGGGGGGGGAAGGGAAATGAGAAAATGTTTGTGGCTCAATGTTTTCCCACTGCCTAGATTTTGTATTGTTACTATAACGAACCACAATTTCATAAAACATTTTCTGTTATATTTAAATTATTGTATTTCAATGTTGCTCTTATTTTATGAACAAATAGCTAGCCCCTATAAAATTTTAACCACTTATACACATTATACAAATAGTAAAATCTAATTAAAATTTTAATTGATGTTTTAAAAAGAATAAATAAAAGAAGTTGCGATAACTTTACTGGGCATAACAAAAATTTCCGTTGTTAGCAATGCATTAAATCTTAAGAAATTTTATTGATGTAATGAAAAAATCTAAGCTGCTTAAAAAAATTAAGGTTATTTATATAATTTCCTTGTGTGCTTAAATAACACCCATAATAATGAGATATTAGAGTTTTAAGTTCAAAAGGCCTTTCGTGCTATTTTTTGAAGGTCTAATTACAGGTCAACAATTATTAATGTCAAAAAAAATCAGTTTATGAAATCAAAAATAGCATACATATTAATGATGGCTAGTTTCACGCCTTCTGGTATTACAGTCGTCAAAAAAATTTATTTTTGAACAAATTGACAGATTTTGCGACCTTGCAAATACCTTAACAAAAATTATTTGTAACTTTTATCGTTTTAAATAATGAGAATTATCAATCTACATCAACACTTAGATCATACATAAATATTTTGCATCCAAACTTAAATACAACACGATTTATTATCAATTTTTAATGAAAATAATATTTAAAGTTAAAATTTAACATTGCTGTTGTGAATACCAAAATTATTTAGTTTATCTTTGTTAATTTTACAAAAATTTTTTAGGTTTATAGCAGACATACTAAATTTAAATAAATGGTAAATATTGTAAATTTTTAAGATGGCAGGTTTGATCTCTGTAGTTAGCTCAATTATCTCAGCAATTTGTGGACCTGAGTCATATTAGTAAAAAAAATAGTCTAGTCCAAAAAGATTATTGTAAGTAAAGGTAAGTCGGTTTAAATTTTTAAACTTATTTAAAAGTGCAGATTTGTGATATTAGTAATTTATAATTTGATTTTAAATATATCATGTGCAAATCTATAAAAAAAAATTGCTCAATTTTTCTAATTTATAATATACCATTTTCAGATAAGTTATCATCGGTCACTTCTAAATTTTCGAAATTGTTCACTGGTTGCTCCCCTAAAAAAACAAATACATTATTTGAAACCTTATTATAGGAAACTTTGAAAAAATTAATCATATTTTATTGAATTGCCTAAAGACTATTTAAATTTTGATCACAGTTAAGCTAAATACTTAATGGGAAAACAAATGTTATTAATTGTAAAGATCTTAATTAAACTTTTATTAATAGACAGGTTAATTTATATTGACTGGCCAGGTAATTTACAAAATTTTAATTTATTTTGTTTTTTAAAAGTTTTTCTAAAGTATTGCTTTTACTATTGAATATTTGTTTAAAAGGTAAACAATAATAAAAAATTTATTTTTTGATTCTTACCATTCATGAAATGCAAATTTTGATGCCCACCTCTCTGTGTGCTTAATCAACTTAAATATAAACGTAAACATAACATACGTATAGTTTTAATTTAATTTTTTATAAATTTATTATTGTAGCAAATATATAATTTTAGTTGAATAATATAATGTTTTGATTTCCAAATTTTAATACTTTTTCAGATATTTAATATTTTTTATATTAAAAATATTCTATTTCATATTTTCACATATAAGTTTTTTATTTATTTTTTTTTACATATATGTAAATATGTCTAATATTGAATACAAATTAAATATATATACTCATGGTAAATAAAAATACGTAATTTTTTTTATTGTGTCTTTATTCAATAATGCAACTTAGTTTACCTAAAATGTTTTTAAAAATTACCTTCTTTAATGGATTTAGAACGACTTGGGCCAGGTTCGGAATCTTCTTTTTGATGTCGATTGAAACAAATAATAAAATTATATATGTATATGTTTTAAATCAAAGAGTGCCCTTAATTTAATTTCCTTACAGTGTCTTGCAAGAATTTACTCTTGGACCTACAAAAATTACTAACTTCTTCACAATTTATACATAGTAAAGGTTAGCAAATATCAATCTGACAAAATAAGTTAAAAAATTAAAGCACTCATCCACATAATAGCCTTAATTCATATTTATTTTCCGTTTTCTTAGCTACCTTCGGCTCCTTGGATCAATCTATCTCAAGAAAATGGCTTTTTTTTTACAAGCATTGAGACCTCGAAGTAATTTGTAATATATCAATGGAGGTAGTCTTTGAATTTTAATACTTTTTTTAAAAGATGTAAAAAGCCAAAGAGTATTTAAACAATTTTATATATGTTTTATATTAAACACGCTAATTTCACTTTTATGGATATTAGGTTTTTGGCATCCCTATGCAAAATGACCTATTGTCCGTTTGTAGAGAAGGAATAAAATATTTGTTAGATCTTACTCTCACATAATAAAATTCATTAACTCTATATATACATACCTGTAATGGTAATGGATGGATAACTCTTTTTTAGTAGCCCTGCTATAATAAAATACAAGATATAAATAAATTAGCTATATAAATGTCTTTAAAATTATAAACTATACATAGATATCTGTACATATATAATATATATCGTCAGATATTATTGGCCAATTTCATATAATATAAGACTTGAGGTATGATTATTTTTAGTAATTTATTTTTTTTATGTATAGCATTCAAATTGTCAATTAAAATTTAAGTTACATAATGTGTTGTCAATGTGCATAATAAAATACTTAATATTTTAGTTGATTTAAATTAATAAATAACAGAGGTCGACAAAAAATGGCGACCAATTTTAAACATATATATTTTAAAAGAGTTTTTTGAGCACATTCCAAATATCTTTTCCGTTTTTTTTGAATAGGTCTAATTTTTTACCTAGATGGATTTAAAAGTACCAAAAACCTCAATATGTCCTATATTTATAGGCACTTTTCGTGCCTTTAAAATAAAAATAAATAATAGAAAAATATATTTTACTATTGAAAAACTCTTATATTGTTATATAACTTTTTTAGAATTTACTTATCTCATTTACTTTTTTAAATATTTGATTTTAAAAAACTCAAAATTTCCAAAAAATACGCGTCTGAAAGTCTATGCTTCAAAATCATAAAAAATTAAAAAATCGTTCAGAAGAGTACAAATAACATTTGAGATATGTAATATATAAATGCGATTTAAGCCAAATAAGTATTATATTTTTCATAAATGATAGAAGATAATGAAATATAAGCACATATAAAAAGTGAAAATACTACCCAAGCAATTTTTGTTTATATTTAACACATCTTACTACACTACATCGAGATATGTAAGTTAGTAAAGGGTTGGCAGACCAGTATTAGTAGCAGCACGCACTACAATCTTTAAGAATTTAGTAGCCCCTTTTTTAATATATAAAATTTTGAAGCACAGACTTTCAGACGCGTATTTTTTGGGAATTTTGAGTTTTTAATCAAATATTTAAAAAAGTAAATTCTAAAAAAGTTATATAACAATAGTTTTTCAATAGTAAAATATATTTTTCTATTATTTATTTTTATTTTAAAGGCACGAAAAGTGCCTATAAATATAGGACATATTGAGGTTTTTGGTACTTTTAAACCCATCTAGGTAAAAAATTAGACCTATTCAAAAAAAACGGAAAAGATATTCGGAATGTACTCAAAAAACACTATCAAAATATATATGTTTATAATTGGTCGCCGACATAAAGTTGTTATTTGTCGACCAGTGTAATTTGCTATACTATTCCATTTGTCATTCCAAAACACATCCGGATAATATTGTAATTTAATTGATATCTTAATGGCCTTAATATCTTCCTTAGTTATTTATAATATTGTTTGTTTGATGGTTGGCGATTGCATGTTCTTAGGTTTAGGCCGATTCTATAAATTTTTGATTGCCTCTCCAAAAAAAATATGCTCCCCGCCTCAAAAAAAACTTAATTTGTTCTCCGCCGCCTCCCACCAAAAATTGCCCACCACCCGAAAAAATACGTATAAATTTTATTTTTGCTTCCCCATGAAATTGAATTTGCTCCCTAAAAGTTAAATTGTTATTTTGATGATGCCAAAGAAAATTTTCTCACCTGTCGACAATCTTTTGTTAGAATATAATAGAACTAATGAAAATGATCGGAAAATGCTACGATACGAACATAATGTCCGCGGAAAAAGGTGGTGTTCAATATTTCTTACCAAAATGACCCCACACCATGTCCCATGTATTCACTGCTGTGATCAAGGTGAATGCGAAACCATACCCCAGCTGTTTCCCCTTCGGTGGTGTGGTCACTACGTAGCCATTTTTTTTAATTACATAAAAATATTAAATATTCATTTAGAAATTAAAGAAGTTTATGCATCGTCAGGTCACAGGGCCAAACGGGATTTTAATTTCTAATCATTAATTAATATTTATTTTTATTTAAAATAATTAATGATCAATTTCAATGCAAGATTTATGTTTTTTAAACTTTAGATTTAATACACCATTGTTTATTGGAAATTAAACATTAAAAATACAAATAAATAATATAAACATTTATTTAACTGTTTGTATATATGCACTTTTTTAAATGACAATAATTTATTTATAGTTGAAAAAAATATAGAGATTTTTCTAATTTTATTTATTTACTATAAGTTTGAGAATAATTTGATATTTTAATAATAAAAAGTATTTATAATATTATTTTTTATTTAGTAATACTAGATTTTTTACCTATCTTTAATATTTTAGATTCCCTGTATAAATTTGATTTTTTTAGATATAAATAACCTCATTTAAACACAAGTAATATTATTTGCGGCTAGTAAAAAAAAGTTTTGAATAAAAAATTGAGCGTTATTTATTTACATTGTGACGGCTTAAAATTAAAAATTTAAAAAAAAATTTTTTTCAAAAATTTTTTATTAGCCAATTAAAACAATCAAAAAATGTTAATTATATTTTATAATATTTGCCGTTTAAAATTATTTTATTTTAAAATATTTTTTTACATGCAATTAGTATTAGCCGCAGCCATTGATAAAAATTTTATTAAATTTGACGAGAAAAAAATATTTAATAAAAAATCTTAATCATTCTAAAGAATGTCCTATTAATTATTTTGAAACTTTTATATTGTTACAAAGATGCGTTTCCTAATTTATTTAACATTTTTCTAAAAGTTTGTTATTTAGCTCTTCAGCGTCGCGTCGAGTTGTGAGACCACATTTCTAAAAAAAAAATTAACTACAAGTAGGCTAACATGTAGTGACCTATGTAAAGGTGATTTGCTTCTTCAAGGACGGAAAATTAATGGGCGTTAAAATTTGAGGATTTTCATAATTTTATTAAACAACTTCTAGCATAAAACTGTTAGATTAATACAAAACACTGCTAATAATCAGCTAATTTTTACTTTATTTTAACATGGTTGCAAATTTTTTTTTATGTTTATTTTCATGTTTTTTTAAATTTTACCACAATATTAATTAATAGTTATAACAATTAATCTTCTAAAACACATATATAATACATTTTTATCAATCACATTTATCATATTTTTTGTACCTAGGGGGTACGGCTGCTTCAAAAAAGAAGAGGCGGTGAGGGGGTGATTTTTTACATCTTAACCATGCATGCAAAAGCGTTTTATTGATATATGGACATAGGTGCGGACAATCTAATTTCCCTTATTAACATAGCCTCATTTAATCTAGCTATGGATCAAATAAGCATATATTTCCACCTCTTTACCAAAAAAATGGGCATTGATAGTAAAAGAATATTACACTTACAATTAATTTCTAAATCTTATATCTTTTTAAACATTTGATATTAGCAATTTATTTTAATTTTCAATTTATAAACACAATCATTTTTTATAATAATAAATTACTATTAATTAATAATAAAAAGTTTGAACATCGATTCATTTTGAGTACATGTATATTTGCCGGCCTCGAATTTTTTTTCTTGCCCCCCCTCCCACCATATATTAATTTTGCCCCCCCTCCCCCCTTCCCCCCATGAGTCGGCGCCTGGCCTAAACTAAAAATATGTTTGTCTTGTTTTATAATTAGAAAATTGTATAGGCTATAAACACAACAATTATTTTTAACATTAATTTTACAAAAATAAGATACTTAAATCGATATTTAATTTATAACACAATTTCAATTACGCAAAAATGAGTATTAAACCGTTAAGAATTTAAAAATAAAAAATTTTTAGTTAATTTATAACTAATTAAAATACTTTACCTTATTTTTATCTTACAAATATTCTGTAATTTAGTAGGTCACATAAATATAAAAATAACTATGTCTCTACTATGAAAATAAAGCTGCAAATTTTAATTAAAAATTAGCATTTTCACTAAACTTTTTATTATCACAAATCATTCGCATGGTATATTAAAAATTTAAAAATTATACTTTAAAAGGGTTTAGATTGATTACTAAAAAGCTTTATAAAAAATAAAAATTGTCAATTAAATATAATTACCAATTTTTGTTCTATTGCGACGAGTATTGCGATAATTTGTAACCTAAATATTAATAATAAAAATTAAACACATTATTGATAAAATTTGAATGGTAATATTGAAATATAAAAACCTATTCAAAAAAATTAATTTTTCACCAAAACTTGTTTATAGTCGCATGTAATTTAATTTTTTTAGGATAACAAAAAGTTAGATTTTTTAATAAACTTATTTTAGGGCACGTGCAAAGTGAGTTTTTATTTTCGTAAAATTTTTAAAATTTTGAAAAATTTTATTTTGAAATAAAACGCAAATTTTTAAAAAGTTGCCAAATTTAGTACATGTACATAAAATAATTTTTCTGAAACAAAAAATTTTTGAAAAAAAAGTGAAAAAATTTTTTTTTCAAAATTTTCGGAATTTTCAAAATTTTACGAAAATAAAAACTCACTTTGCACGTGCCCTTTAATAACTTACGTTTATATTTATTTTTTCAACCTAAGCAAAAAAATAAAGCATACCAATTGATTTCAAAAAAATATAATAACAGGCATAAAATACTAATATTGTAACATTTTTTCTTTTGTTTTTTTTGCACAATGTTCCTAAAGAATTGATTAATTGGCTATAAATATTGTTTTGAACTAATATTAATATACATATCTTAAATGATTCCTAATTGAAAATACAACACTCTTTATTTTCGAAATTATTGATGTATGATAATTAAAATAATATAAATATAAAATATTTATAATCAGTAAAAAAATATTTATAATCAAAAAAATATTTAAAAACATATAAAAACATTTATAATCAAACAAAATTTTTTTTAAAAATTAAAATAGATACCTGTTCTTGAGTCAGATCAAGAGCTTTAGCGATTATATTCATTCCTGACGTACTTTCAAGTTTTCCCCGAACAAAAGCTTCTGAAAGTGCAGTCTTCTGATTTAAGGTAAATCCTAATTTTGTATGAATACACATGCATATAATTTAAACATTTTTAATTTTTTAATGGTCTAAGCAATTAGTAGTGTTTTTATAAGCATTTTTTTTGTCTTATAGCAAATATTTAAGTGCAATATTAAACACTACTTGAGCTGTTTAAAAAAAATTGCTAGCATGTAATAAAATTACCAAAAAATTTTATCAAAGCTAGGTTAAATTATGTGGGATTGAATAGAGTAAAAAAATATAGAAAAACAATTTTTTTTCAATATTACCTACATATATGTTTATTTCAATATTTCATCAACATAATCTTTTATATTACACAGGTCAATCAATATATATATATATCGATGCTGCTTACAAAAATCAAATTTCCAATCTTTGAAATTTGAAAGAATTTCGTATTTTGTTAAAAAAGTATTTGAAAGAGGATAATATTGAGAATTATGTACATATTCTAATATTGTTCATCAAACTAAAAAAGACTACTAAAAGTTAACATATATAAGCATAAAAATTTTAAGTTTTTTTTACAACTTAAAATTTCAAAAAACCTGGCAAACTTTGGTTTTTATTTCATACAAAGCTATGGGTACGTTAAAAAATGCTGGGGGAAATTTATGTTATATAGTGATGTTTTATATATAAAATGCAATTTTAAATTTTTGAATTGGTTTGGTAGTGACCAAGTTGGCTTAGAAGCTAGGTGTAAAATACTATAAATTTTTTTGTTCTAAAGTTCTCCTTTTCTTTCCAAAATTGACAATAGTTTGAATCAAATTAATAAAATTGTTATAGCTTAACATATTTGCCCCTATGTCTAACTTCTTTTATATAAACAAATTTGGCACTTTTAAATATTTTAATATAGTACGGGGAGCAAATTTTTGTCTAAAAATCAAAAAAAAAATTTTTTTTTTGAATATTTTAAAAAGTCTAGTCGGTCCCATACTTTTGAGTACACATATTAATAATGAATACTAAGGATTGTATTTCAGAAATTTTTTTAAAATTTAAAAATACGTTTTTTTTGTTATATCAAACTAAATGTTCTTTACAAAATTGTAAAATTTTAAAAAAATAATTTTAAAATAATAAACACAAGAAAGATAGCCCTTATTGTCCTCTTCAAAATAAAAAAAAATTAAGTCTCTAGCTATAATACTTTTTGACTTATAATCTCCCAAAGTTGCATCAAATGTGAAAATTCGCCTTGCAATTTTTTTTTCTTTTGCCCCTATCTCCGTCAAAAATCACTTTCGGTCAAAAAAAATTTCCAGATTATGAGATACCCTTAGATACTACCTCCATGCAAAATTTCAGCCAAATCAAAAGGGTATATATATATATATATATATATATATATTAGTGTTCTCAGTCCGGAACCGCAGGCCCGTTCGGCCCGGGCTCGCCCGGCCCAAAATGCCGGGCCGGGCCTAAATAGAAAATTTTTGTCGGGCGGGCCGGACCTTATTATTTACCTTTGAACTCGGGACGGGCCAAAAATTTGCCATATTTTAATCGCTTAGCGCAAATCCTTATTGTAAATCTCTGGTTTTATTTAGTTTTGGGTATATATGCCCTCAAAAGTTCATTTATGACAGTTATGAAAAATATTGCTGGTTATAACAAAACGCATTGAACTTTTTAAGCCTGAACCTTGCAATGAAAAATAATCTTAACATTAACACTGACCCTAACTTAATCTAACACTAACCCTTAACCTTTAACACCACTTTATTTGACAAATGTAAACTTTTCTTCCTACGAATAAGGCAGGTGGGAAGATGATGATGTTAGGACAGAAGACAAATTAGCAACCTATTTAAAGCTACCACCGCAGGACGTAAACGATCAAAATCTTTTACAATGGTGAGATAAATTAACTCTTGCCCAAATTAAATAACCAAATCTTTGCCACTCCAGCGAGCTCCTGCATTGCAGAACGTACATTTTTGACAGCCGGTCAGATATTTACCAAAAGAAGAAACCGTTTAGGCCAGGAAAATATGGATAATTTACTTTTTTTAAATAATTATTATAATTCAAATGATAAATTTAATAAATAATAGCAATAAAGCTGTTTGATGTTTAATTGTTTATAGTATTCACAAAAATGTTGCGGGCCCATATTTATAGATTCGGGCCGGGCGGGATCGGGCCTTTAAAAATAACATCGGGCCAAGCCCAAAATAAAAACTTTGGTTTCGGGCTCCGGGCTACACATAAAAAATTTTCGGGCGGCCCGGGCTTTAAAAATTTGGCCCGTTGAGAACAGTAATATATATATCTAAGACTATTTACCATCACAGGTTATTTATTCGTCATTTAAATATAAATTAATAGGCTATGTTCTAATTGTGTTAAATTTAATTAAAAATTATATGTCCCAAAAAATTATGGGCCTTATTTTTTCCATAAGCACGTTGAGGTCAAATATTTGCTTGCAGTTATATATATAAAAATACCTATTTTTTTTTGTTGTGTGCTTGATCCAAGATTTTGCATTTTTTCTAATTGTTTTCTTTCCGCTAAATTAAATAAGTATGCTTGAATTTTATGTTAAATATCATTGATATAGAGTATTAAAAATTAAATTACTAAAATTTAAATGTTATTGCCAAAATAGATTTATAATACATTAATTAGCATTGAGGAGACATTGACACAATTATGTAAATAAGTATTGTTAGTATTATATTGAACAAAATTTCTTGCTAGTAAAGAAATGTCTGATTGATTAATTATTTAATAAGCGTACGTGTTATTTTTAAATTATTAAATATTCGGAAATTATTACTAATACTAATAAAAAAAATGTATATTTGTAGTTTTATGCTGGAATAGGCATAAAACTTGTTTATCATTTAGGCCCCAATATTGTGTTTTCAACACAAAATATTTACTTAAAAATTTTTAATTTTTTGCCTATAAATTAAATTTAGTTGAGTAAAATTAATATTCACATTTTATATCCATCTATGATTCTTTTCTAATTTGTAACTCTAGTCAACAAAAATTACAGCACCAAAATAACTGAAACATAAAAGCATGCATTCACGCGATGGCCATATCCCATATGCATTTTTTTGTTTTTCTTTTTTCTCTCCTTCGACTCAGATGCGTCCATATCAAAAAGGCCATTTTTAATTAAAATTACAGATTTGTGACCTTAAAGATACCCTAAAGAAATTTTTGGTATCTCTTTTTTATATAAAAATTTCTTGCAATTTATATTTATCAACTCAATAAATGAGAAATAAATTTTTTAATGTAGCTCATACACTCAATTTAAAATATATATTGCTCGTTTAACTTAAATACGACACTATGTCTTATCGGTTTTTAATAAAAATATTATTTTAAATATAAAAAAGCTGTTGTGAATATGCAAAATTGCAATTTATTTTTGTTTATGAATCAATTTTGTTTGAACAATATTATGAAATTTTTAATGTTTATAACTAACTAACTAAGTTAAAATAAGTAAACGATAATCCTTAATATGGTAGGTTTGATTTCTCTATATTTAGCTACTCAAAAACTCTGTAAAAAGACCTAATCTTTTATTACCTTTGTAATAGTGATAGAATAAGTCGCCACATAACATAATCTTAGCTCTGGTATACTCATTTCCGGTCAAATAGACCAATATAATAGTTACACTCTGGGCTGGGAAAAAAACTAAACGGGCTTTTTCTAACAAGTTTTTGAGTTTTTTTTCCAAATGCTCACAAGTGGGCATAGCAAAAGAAAAGCCCCTTTTCTTGCAATGGGCTTTTTGGGGCTCTTTTTAATAGCCATTTTTTGTGGGTTTTTTTTGCCCCTATTTTTAATAAGGGCTTTTTTGAATTCTTATTTTGCCCTTTATTTGTGGCCCTCTTTCTTTTTTTATGTTTTAGGAGAAAAAATGAGCCAAAGTTTTTTGGCTCATTGTTTTTCCAGCCCTGGTTACACTCTAAAAAAGGAGGAAAAAGCCCTTGACAAAATATTACAAAAAAAGTATTTAAAAATAGGAAGGAAATAGTTTTTCACATATTAAAAAATGAAGTCAAAATGTTTTCGAGCAATATGTTGCATGTATTTATTATTATTTCTTTATCATACACTTTAAAACACAAAAAAATAATAATTTAGGAAATTTTAAAGTACAATGTCAAGGAAGCCCGCCCATCATGGTACCAGCACTGGAAAATACGGGAAGGTTAAATTGAAAAAAAGATATATTTCAAGTCTGGCTGGGTTGTTTAAATATTGAAGACACTAAAAATGTTTAACTTATCAATGAAAAAAAAGGCGTGGTGAGCCCAAATACTTGTAATTCCTCTAGCTTGTAAAACGATAGTGTTAAGAAGGGGTATTCTAAATAAAAAGTAGAGGCAACATTTTAACCGCCATTGGCATTTAGGTTTTTAAACAAACATTTATTTCTTGGAATTTTGAATTTTTTTTTAGCTTGTGCCGGGCAATTAGATTACAATTTTGATATATGTCGGAAAGGGATTTGCCAATTTAGCCAGGAACCTGTTAATTTCAGTAAATAAATATGGCCCACTCAAAATGTACTTAATTAAATAAATTATTTTT
This sequence comes from Acutogordius australiensis, assembly GCA_030555515.1. NCBI lineage: Eukaryota > Metazoa > Nematomorpha > Gordioida > Gordea > Gordiidae > Acutogordius > Acutogordius australiensis. The sequence continues at coordinate 614,587 of JAUIRJ010000007.1, read as the reverse complement.
AGCAATTTTTAGAGGTTTTAAACAATATTCTCATTAATTAGCTTATAATTAATGCCTAAATGTATACATCAAGTTTGAAAGTTCCAAGCCTATATACAGGAAATAAAGGCCTTTTAAAATACAAAAAATTATACTAAAAAACATTTTTTTTATAAATTGCATTACAAGAACGAATACTGTAATTATGTATTTTATATTTAAAAGTGTTCATGCAAAAACAAAAATATCCTAAATTTTTACATGTATATCTTTAAAAGCAAATAATATTCATAATACGAAAAATTAAATATCTCCGGCTAATATTAATTTTAAAATTGTAAAAAAAAATACTTTTTTTTAAAAATTATAACGGCTTAAGAATAAAGGATATTGGATCGTATACCCCACCACGCCTTATAAAAAAAATTTTCAAAAAATTTATTTGAAAAAATTTTTATTTAATTTTTTTAGATACGTATTCTTGAAAATGGGCTCAATTGTTTTTTATCAAAACACTCTTTTTTTTCATTATCCATAGCCAGTCGTGAAATTTTTTTACATAACCAAACTATGTTATGGCTAAGTCATTAACATACCAAATAAAAATTACCAATCTTTGCCCTGCAATGTCGAACATTGCGGTTTTGCCTAACCTGATTTAATAAAAATTTATATTAAAAATTTTAAAATTATGCATTGATAATTTAAAACAATATTGCAGCTGAAAATAAATATATATTTTTCAACAAGCGCATAAATAATATCTTTAGATATGGTTTTTAATTTTTAAAAAGTTTCATAAAAATTCTAATGCTAAAAGATTTCTTTTTGCTAGCTTTTTAATAAGACATTTTAAAATATATATGAA
>JAUIRJ010000007.1:489898-613540 GCA_030555515.1 Acutogordius australiensis | reverse complement strand
TTTTTTTCAAAAATCATTTTTATCTGCTTGTTAGTATCTTTTTTTAGGTTAAATTTTTATTACAGCGCTTCTGCTCCATGTAATATTATTATTAAATGAGATATGAACATCCTTTGGTTTTTTTCAATCAACGTCTAATTAAGGAGATCAAGGTAGTATCAATTAAATGTGTTCCATTAAAGGTTGTTGTGATAAATACTATCTACTAGCTAAAGCTTTTATTATTTATACTTTAAATTTACTTTTGTATTTGTCATGGTCAATCTTTTCCTATGATGCCGGAACATTCAGTAGCTTTTCTTACATGTTGGACATATATCTTTATTTAGACTTTCTGATGTCGAAAAACTTTTATTTTAGAATTTTTTGCGAATGTAATATTTTTTTGTAGCTGTTCTTTAATGTTGGCCATCTTTTTTTTTAGAATTTACTCGCAAATGTCGAATATATTTAGAATTCCTTCGCGCGTATCAAATTATTTTAACAATTTTACTTGTTTTTGCAAATAAATTGTACAATTCTCAATAGAAATTTTTCGACTAGTTACAATAAAATTTTTAAATTATAACCTTATTATCAATTAGTTTAATGGGAATTAATCCGCTGTAGAATAGGTCGCCTCGCAGCGCCATTTTTATTGTATGCGTAAGGCAAATGATATTGTCCTATAAAAATTTTATTGTGGCTTTCATTTATTATAAAACATTTATCTGTTATTATACATTTAACTATTTATTACAAAACATCATTTTCCTTGTGTGATGCCGATTGCCGGCGCCACTAACTATTATGGTTAAAACATATTATTCTTTCTCTTCTAAATACTAACTTTTTACACAAGAATTTAAAAGACTATATTTTCTTTTCTTATATTATTTCTTTTTATTAATTTTTTTTCTTTTTAATATTATCTTTTCTCGTGAGTAAATCACGACAATTCATGCTAATTATATTTGTAATTTTTGTTTTTTAAATATTTAATAGGTATTTTTAGGAACGCATTGTATATATTAGTAAATTTATTAATTTAGAGAAATCGAAATTTTTGTGTCCACGTTAAGGAAATTAAATTTGCTGTTAATTAAGATGATTAAAAAGATTTGCAAAAAGTTTTACAAAATATTATAGTAGATTTCTTTATAGGCCCGATTCTAGCTTTTTTAATTTAGGGTGGCAAAAAACTAGGGGGGGGGGGGGGGGTGGCAGAAAAAATTTTTTTGCCACTTTCAGCGGCAGAATTAACCGTGACCTCCGGTCACGGCAAATATACATGTACACCATTTGAACTTTTTCGGGAGGGCACTGCCCCCCAAAAAAGGGGTCTAGAATCGCGCCTGTTTCTTTATTTAGAAATTAAAGTTATTATAGTTAATTAATCTTATATTTAATTAAATTTTCAACAGCAACCACCCGTCGCCTTTGTTAGTCATAATAAAATCACATTAGCTTCTACCCTGTTCTAATTTTATATAAACAACCAGAATTGAAATAATTTTAAATATTTTTAATTGATGCTTTATGCGCGAATAAGGCAACGAGCGTGCGCCTGAAAAAAAGCTTACGATTTAAACAATAAAATGTCATTTAATAAAGTGAATAAAGCGAATCTAATATATTAAAAGTAAAGGGTCAAAAAAGGGCAAGATATAAATTATAATATATTTTTTATTCTTCCTCTTACACAGGGCCACAATTTTTTGGGAGTTTTGAGATAACTACAGAGATTATACCTGCCATATTAAGAATATAAAATCCGTTTACCGTTTTTAATCAAACTTAGTTATTCAGTTATAAATATTAAAAATTTTAAGAAAAAAAGGTCATAAAACAAAAAAGATTTTAAAACAAAAAAAATAAAATTTATTTATGCATAATCACAATAGTTAAACTATTCATCTTTAAATAATATTTTTATTAATTGATAATATATAATGTCGTATTTAAGTTTGGACGCGAAATTTTTTTTAATACCCAAACACCGATGTTAGAGCTTGATATATGAATAAAATTTATTTTTCATTGTTAGGATTTTCATATGCAAAAAAGATTTTTAAATTATCTTAAGGGTCAATTTAGATCTGTCAATTTGGTCAAAAAAGGCCATTTTTTGTTATAGACGGATCTTAGGAGCCATAAACTAAAGAAACTAAGAAAAACATATATGAGAGGCTCTCATGTGGATGCATTCTTTTATGTTTTCATAAAATTTACGTTACATTGATATTTGTTGGCCTGTGTTACTATTAAAATTCTCGTTTTAGTTGTAAAGTGTATAACTCAATATTTAGAATTTTACATTATTTCCAAGAATAAACTATTATCCCGATCTAATGTTCTAAAGGTGTTAAATTTATATTTGATGTGAAAAAATTGCTAAATATCTCTTAAAAAACTGGTCATTTGTCACATTTAAAACTTCCATATAACAAATTTAATGCTTACTTGCTTGCCCAGGTTTTCGTCCCTTACGGGTGTTAGAATCTTTCTCTAGTTTAGCTTGAAAATAAACAAAAGTTTAAATATATCTATTTTATTATAAATAGTATGATTTACTAGGAAGATTTTTTAATCACAAATGCAATAATTATTATTAATTTTGCTATCATAGGAAATAACCCTTAATTAAATTTTTTACTTTTTTTAACGCAAATTTGAGTTTAATCCAAATGAGTTTCTTATCTTGCTTTGTGCAAAAGAGCATAACAACAATGTATTGCTTAAATATTAATTCACAATAAAACTTACATTGTGGTTGTCTCGCACGTCTATTTTTAAACCAATTTTTTATCTATGTGTAAATTAAAAAAAGATTAATAGTCTTAGCTATCAGCGTCCAAACGCATTCCCTCGGCGTAACATTGCGTTTTGGCAATATGATTTAAAAAAGCCTGTTTTGGCTATACTTAAAACTATCAAAAAAAGTTTCATTATGGATAAGGTATATTAGTCAAACCTCTTTAAAATTAATTACAAAGACTACAAAAAACCTCTTAATGACAATTTTTTCTCATTACTTAAAATTTTTTCTTTTTTCCGTTAACTTCCATATATGCTTGTTTAAATTTACAATTATAAACTTTATCCAATTAATTTGTTTATATATTTTAAAGAATTTGTTGAACATAACCATACTGGATATTCAGCCAATCCCAAACGCTTTGCTAGCTCCTTAACTTCAGTGTCATTTACGTATTTGGTTCTCTCAAAAGTTTCCTTAAGTATGCGAGTTTGCCGTAAGCTAAACTCTAATTGTAAAACTCAATATTTTATAGGTAAGGTATAAATCAAAATCACAATAATAAACAGAAAATGGTTAAGCAAAAATAAAGTTCCCTTTCGGACTTCATTATTACAAAAAGCTTTTAAATTATAAAATTGATACTATAACAATTTTATTTAATTAAAAAATTTTAATATTAATCTTTATAAATCTCTTTTAAAAATTACAGTTTTAAGTTATATATAAATTTGTATTGTTATGCAAAACCATCGGCGAGTATAGGCTTTGTGCGCTGAGGTCAAGTCCAAGCTATATTCCGCCGGCAAATATGCTTTAAGTTAACTATATGTTCAGGAATATTCCGCCGCCTATTGGCTTTAGACGAGGAGTTCAAATTTAAACAATATTCCAACGGCGGAATTTTGAGTTTGGACGCTGACATAAACAAACATTAAATTTATTACCTGTTATGTCCACCTTTTTCCGTTTAGCCAATTCTTGTTGTGGTCTCACTAGAAAATTAACAAACCTCTACACATAGTTTTTATTAGGCTCATTTTTTATTTTGACGAATTAATTAACAAACAATCTATAAACACTTGCCTCAAAATCGCTGTAAGGGTTTTGAACCGTACATGAAAACAAGAGAATCTTTTTTCATCGGAATATAGAATACATGTGTGACCATTAAAATTAAAGCTGCTGTATTCTAATAAGGCAGTAGGCCCAAAACGATATAAAGTTAGAGTCTAGGCCAAAAACCGAGTGACAGACTTGCCAGCAAATCTTTCTAGTCAAAGACCTAAACTGTAATGGTGTCCATGGGGAAAGCTACAGTCAAGACTTAAAGCTCAATTGTTTTGTGTATTAAAATAGGGTTCACATTTTATATATTTATTTTAAGTGATAATTTTGAATATAAAAAGATATAGCTAATTGTTATTGGTCGGACATAATTATAAATTAAAGCAAAATTTGTTTTACATTACTTTATAATTGAGATGGGCTAAGGTCCACAAATATTAATGTCACAAATATGTGTTTATATAAAAAAATCATATACTTTTTTCTTAAGTTTCTGCCGCCTTTGGCTCAACCGTTCATAACTAAAAATAGCCTTTTTTGACCGAATGGACAGATTTTTTGTAACATAAAAAAGATATATTTAAGAATTTTTTTTATATAAAAATCACTGTAATTTATATTTCAAAAAAGAAAAAAAATTTTAAATGCATTTTTTTACATCAGAATTTAGATAATAAAAATATTACGCGTCTAAACTTAAATAGGACACAAAATTTACCGTTTTTTAATAAAAGTTTTATATGAAGTATATTTTTATTTATAAATCTTTTTGTTGGCATTTTTCTTTAAAATTTTTTAATTTTTATAGCTGTTTGTTTTTCCTTCTTATTGTTTTGATTGAACAGACATTGGTTTTTATACAATAATTTGCAAACGAAATAAGTGAATCAAATTAATATAAAAAATTAACCCCAATTCAGTTTAGGTTATAAACTATTTTTATTTTTGTTTTGTGTTTTGATAATTAAGGAGTTTAAAAGTTTAATTAAAAATCTTAAATTTTCTAAAGAAAATTATAAAAATTAAAGTCGAGATCCAAAAGCACACCAGCCGCGTTGACAAATTGCCTAAAAAAAGTTGAGACTGACTTAGCCTATAAAATAGGTGTAGCCGATTTTTCTATGTTTTAAGTATTAAGAAAAATTGACAAACTCGGCAATATATCGATATAGTCAGCGGTATAAAATTTTGGGTCGTATTTTAATTCGCTAGGCCTATAAAAATTAGCTTAAACTGGAAAATGTGTTGGATGGTTGTCATATTATCACCAGCCGGTCTAAGACTGACATTTTAAAAGCGGCATTAATTAAAAGTCCCAAAGATCGAGCTTTGTCATTTATAATCCCTTAAGGCCTTGGGTCAGACCTGTAATCTGTTTTAATCAATTTATATTTAATATGAGGTGCTCCTCACCCCTCCCACCCCTCCGCATATAAAAAATATGAAAGATTTATTTTTAAAAAACATTTAAACGCTGTGTTAAAGTGATTATTCCCTTGGCGCTGTCGAAAAAGCTCCTATTTTAGATTAATTAAAAAATGAGCTTTTCGGGGCATATTTAGGTGTTTTTTATTTTGTCTTTTTTCTTTTTGTGACTTTTTTTTATTTCTTGTTTTAGCCATTGTAGCTCTCTTTCTTTCTCAAAGTTTTGGGTGATAAAATGAGCTAAAGTTTTATGAATAACTGTTTTCCCATCACTGGTCAACTCAAATCAAAAATTTGTTCTGCGTAATAAGCCAAAAATTTGTTACACAAATAAAAATACCTTTTTTCTTATTTTTTTGCACGCAGAGGTTTGCAAAAATAGCCATATTATATTTTTTTAGTCTCAAATATAGGTATTTTTGATTGGACTGTAATAAAGCTCAGAGGAAGCTCATTTTGTGGCCGAAACCGTTGTTTTTTAAAAATGTTGCTATATGATTTCTACAAGAATAGGTATCCTCTACCACAGGATTTGGATTTCAATATGAAATTTTAATAAATTTGCGCAACTGGCATAAGAACACATGTTGCTTTAGGTATAATAATAAAAACAAGAAGCTATCCTTGGTGAAAAAATCTAACACTAAACTATTTATTTTAAAACTCCTTAAAAAATTAGAAGTTAACAATAACATAGAATTTGCTTTTGGCTCTGTTCTCCTTTTAATCAGAAAAATACATTGATAAAATTTATAGAAAATTAAATATAGAGACTATTCCGTGTTGCAAATTTTTAAACAATTGTTAATTTGCGCGTTTTGCTGCTCTGCCTGAATTATAATGCCTACGTTTCATTACAAACCTCTATAGAATGTTATATGCTAAAATGTTCTAAGCAGTCTCGAGTTTTAAATATATTTTTACCTAGCTGGCCGATATTTTTAATGGTCTAGCCAAGTGCCGGATGCATTACAAAGCTAAATGGGTCTATATGCTGACGGGTATGCCTTTCAAAAGATGTAAGGCATCATACGCGTTGTTTTAACAGCTCTCTCTCTGGCTTTTGTATAGAATTTAAGGATTTTAAGGAGGTGCCATTAATAAATATTTTGTTTCTAAACACTTTATTTTTCCTTCTCTTTTTGTAAAATACATACCAAAATATTGGCTTTTTCTCTTCACTCTGTGCAATATTTATATAACTCATAAAACTTACATCGTAAGAGGCTAGCACGTTTATTTTGAAACCACATTCTAATCTACAGTGTGAAATAAATTGAAAAACATTTACACGGTTTTTAAATCTCTTGTAATTTTAGTTCTGACTAATATCAGAGTATTATAAAAGAGTTTGCATATTTACATTTTTAAAATTATTTTCAATAAAAATAAATAAAGTGTTATTTCATGTCACACTTGCATGTTGCATAGTAAAAAAATGATTAAGTTTAAGAATTAAAACTATAATTTCTATGTAAAAATTTTACTTGTTCTTTAGACAAGCCGGTAAGTTTGGTTAATTGATCAACTTCAGTTTGGTTTACGTATTTGGTCCTTTCAAAAGTTTCCTTTAGTACACGGAGTTGCTTGGGGCTTAATTCTATTTATAACAATTACTTATTAAATTCTATCATCCTAAATACTATTAGAGGAAATTATTGGTATTACGAATTTAAGTAATGAGACAACGTGACATACAAGCAGGATTCTAGACCTCTTTTGCCCCCCCCCCCCCCCAAAAAAAAACATAGTAATTTTTTATTGTCGAATTTGCCCCCCTTCCCCAAAATACATAGTTTATTTTTGTCCCCCCCCCCCCCCCCAAAAAAAAAATACGTATAAATTTTATTTTTGAACTTCCACCCATAAAATTAAATTTTTTTTCCCAAAAATATCTAAAATTATTATTTTAAAAATGTTTACATTTTTTAAAAAGTGTTTATATTCATATTTCTCATTCGCTAGGGAAATCAAACTAACACACAAAATATTACTGTTGTATAGAGAAATATTTGATTTTACAGAAAGCTTTATATTTATGAGAGCACTTTATAAATCTAATGCTTAAGAAATTTTCTCACTTGTCAATAATCTTTTGTTAGAATAGATGGGGCGAACGTAATGCCCGGGAAAAAAGGTGATGTAGTTATTCTAAGCGAAATAGGTGACAATGTCCCCTATATTCACTGCTTTACCGACTGCTTGTTGTAAAAGATTATAAATTTTAAGTGAAGGAAAAGATTTTTCTGATCTTTTTTCCTTCCTTCATAAATTTTTTCAATATGATGCAATCCAGGAAGTTAATAAATACCGGACCAGACCCCGACTGTTGCGCCATCGGTGTGTGGTATCCACGACGGCAATTTTTTAATCAATAAAAATATTTATTACTCTTTTAAAAATGAAAAATAAAATTTTTTTTATATTTTTAGGTCACAGGGCCGAAGCGTTGGGGTTTTTTGACCATTTTTATAATCATCAATTTATTTTTTTGTATTTATCATTTAAAAAAATATTTTATTTATTAAATATAATTAATGCTCAATTTCGATGCAAAACAATTTATGTTTGTTTCTAAAACTTTTAATTCAATACACCATAATTTGTTAAAAATTAAACAATTAAGAAATACAAATACATTTGAAGATTTATTTAAAAACTGTTTTGATATATATAATATTTTTTCAAATGACAATAATTTATCTATGGATAAAAGAAAACTAGACCTATAGATTTTTCTAATATATATTTTGTAATCATAATGAGAATAATTTAAATATTGATGATGAAATTTAATTTTTTATATTTATTGATTCTTTTGATAATAGTTTTTTACCTATAATATTTATTTAAAGTCTCTAGATTATATTTATAAATTTAATTAACCTTTTTTTAGATATAAATAAATTAAAGCCTTTTTTAAAAATATGATAAAAATTCATTTTGTAAAGATTAACGTAGCCAAAAAAAATTTTAATAAGAAAACTTAACGATTACAAAGAATGTGTTACTAATGATTTTGTTAAATTTTTACATGATTACAAAGATTTTTCTAATCTATTTAACACTTTTTTTTATAAGTTATTTGGCTCTTCAACGTCAAGTTGTGAAGCCAAATTTACTTCTATTAAAAGGATAATAACTTTTAGTAGGCTGGAAGTAGTGACTCGCGTAAAGGGGATTTGCTTCTTCTAAGAACAAAAATCATTAACTGGGGCGTTGAATTTTGATAGATTAATTTAATTAAAACAACCTCTAGCATAAAATTGTTAGATTAATACAATACGTTGCTCATAATCAGCTAATTATTGCTTACTATTTTAAGACATGGTTGCAATTTTTTTTATGCGCATTTTAAGTTTCTGCTCATGTTTTATTTAATTTACCCGAATATTAACTACCAGTTATATATAACCTGTGTTTATTCATATATATTCTTCCAAATTAGCATAGTTATACATTTTTTTATGATAATAAATCTTATTTTACTGTTCATTTTCTAAAATCCATAGCAATATATAATTCATTTTTATCTTTCATAGAGATTATATTTTTATTTTTCATGCTCATTGATAGCAAATGACAAATCTCGTATCTTTTAAGCAATTGACATAAGTGAAAGCAATTGATTTTAATTAATATATCTAATTTATAAACGTAATCATTTTTTTAGATTATGAATATAATATATTTTCTAATATGCTAAAAGTAAAAATTTTGAACTTGATTGTTGTACATTTAGGGCTAATTTTGCACCCAAATGTGGCAAAAAAATTTTTCTGCTAACCCCCTAAGTGGCACTGGAATCGGGCCTGCATACAAGGCACAATCTCAGCGCAATACTATTTTAAATAATAAAAATTTAAATTTTAAATTAAAACATAAAAATTTGTTATTAAATTTACAATTATCTGCTTTCTACATTAATCAATCGACCGCGGGGTCAATAAAAAAAATAATGCTTGCTCTAAGATAGAAAGTTTTAAGCGCTAATAATTCTAAAATAAGTTCTATCAAACTGAAGAATCAGCTGTGTAAATGAAAATAAGCAGATTAAAAGCTATAGCTAATATTAAAATTAACAATGGTGAATAATTTGTTAAACTCCCAATTTCTATGAAAAAAATTTTAAAAATTAAAATTTTCCGTAAAATAAAATAAACTCTGAACGCTCCCTAAGGAAAAAATAAAATTTCGAGTTACCTGTTCTTGTATATCGTACTCTCTTGACAGGATTTTGCAAAGAATCTATTTTGTATAACATAAAAACTTATAAATTTTTTTTTCTCATAAAAGAAACGTTATGTTTTTTGCCATAATTTTGCTTTTGCATGTTTAATTTCTACTTTGTTTTTATTTTTGACAAACGTTTTTTGTTACATCTTTTTTTTGTTTGATATCATTATTAATATAACATTTTACCAAGCTGTTGCCATGATTATATTTTTCTTAAATCAATTTAATTAAATTAAGCTTACATTTATTTAATTGCGTCTAAATACTTAAATAACGCTTTGAAATTATACTTAAAAAGGAAAAGAATGAATAGTTATTTTTTTCACGTATTAAAAAATTTAAATAACTATCTGACATCTTTTTTTTTCAATGAATTTTTTTATTCAGCCCGACCCGAATTTATATATTTGCTAAATTTTTACCATTTTTTCAGGCCTAATCTAGACCGTTTTTTAGCTTACAGGGCAGGACAAATGGATTACCTAAGAGGATCTTTGGAAAATGCATATGTTGATGGGCACCAATGCTTGTTTAATCATAGAACGAATTTTTTATTTTTAATATATTAATTGCTATCATTTAATTCAAAAATTGTCCCTACAGGTTTTTATTCTGTGATTAGCCTTGTGGGGTATTTTTTTTTGAGAAAAATATTCTGCACTGTTTAAGTTGGTCCGCCTAATTTAATTAACTAAAAGGCATGTAATAGTGATATAGATCTTTAGTAATAGAAATTACAGGTAATTTTAATATAAAAAAATTATGATTCTTTTTTGTTTATTCTCTAGGTCTAACAAATTTAGAATTTTTTTTTTTAATTTTAAGCTATTAAATTTTCCGAGTCTTTATACAGCATAAAAAGTTATAAAATAAGGCCATAATGTAAGTTTTTCACCAAATTTTATTAATATATGATCATTTATCGATAATCGGCCTGTATTATTATATAAATGTCTGTCAATATAATATCTAATAAAAAATATATGTGCAAATTTTAAATTGACTGTTTATTTTACATGGTCATCTTTATAAAGGGTCTTTTATAATCAAAGTATACACTTTCAAAATACCTTTTTGTTTTTAATAAACATCAAAGAGGCTATTATATATAAACTAGCTGACCCGGCTAACGTTGTTTTACCTTAATAAATTTACAGAAATAAATGTTCAAAATGGTCAACCATATCCTAGGCTTTTAAAAATATCCTGTCAATTTGTTGACCGAAAAAGTATAGTTAATATAGTAAGAAAATAAAATTTTTAAGGGCATTTATAGGTAAAGGAGGCCCACAAAGATAATTTACGGGCTAAATGACCTTTTAATAACTTTTAAAGGAAATTAAATATGACTTTACGCATAGAAGGTATATTATGAGTTACCCTGAATTGGTCAAAATTATGAAAAATCCTTTAATTTGCCTTCTGAGATATTCTCGGCAGAATTATGGCTCATGATTTGGCTTAAGGCTTATATAATCGGATTATTAAAAATGAGTGGTGCTAGAAGACTCAAAAATGGTTAAAGTTTCATAAAAATTAAAAAGGGTTATGAAACTTAAGTGTAATAGAATAGTTAAAATTTGGCCCAAAATGACAAAATATTCGGATTTCAATAATTTTGATTGATTAGAGGGGATAGAAGTTAGGCTTCAAAAAATTTAAAAATATATCTTTTTGTGGAATATGCGTAGAAATATGGAAGAATTTTTTAAAATCTATTATAAAACGACAAATTCTATGCAATACGGCTACACACAAGTTACATGCAGAGGCGTATTGAAGGAGGGGGTGCGAAGCAAAGGGGGCAATAATTTTATTTTTTATACTGTTAAAATCGATATATTAAACTCTAAAACAATAAAAATCTTCAAATTAAAATTTTTAGTTAATAATGATCATTCATTGACTTGTACATTAACAAAAGCACAAATACTTACTTCTTTTCCTTCTAAAAAATTTCTTGCCCCCCTTTAGAAACCTCTTGCCCTTAGGTAAGTTTCTGCATACATCCCTGGTTACATTTATAGTTATTTTAGTCCAAAAACACCAATCATTAAGGTAATTGCCTGCCCTAGAAGCAATGTCAAATTGATAAATCAAATGCTAGAATATATATATAGTCTTTGTTAATAATTTAGCTATTGATATATAGTTTTTTGTAAATAAAAGATAAATATTCAAATCGGTGGGTCAGTAGCCGCCGATCATTGATTTCATGTATTTTTGAAATGCCAAATCAGATAAAAGCAGAAACGAATAAATTTTCAAAATGATATAATATTTAAAAAAAAACTCAGATTATTTTAGGTAAGTGATAAGACCTAAGTGTATGAAGAATTAATACCCAGGGCTGGGAAAAGAATGACCCAAAAAAATATGGCTCATTTTTTCCTAACATGAAAAAAGAAAGAGGGCCACAAATAAAGAAAAAATAAGAATTTAAAAAAAGCCGTTACTAAGAAAAGGGGCAAAAAAAACCCATAAAAAGTGGCTCTTAAAAAAAAGCCCCAAAAAGCCCATTTTAGGTTCTTTAGTAATTTCAAAAAATTTTGATTTTTCCTTTATATTAAAGATGGGTGGGTTATTTTTTCTTAAAATCTTAGGAGTTTTTTTTTTTTGAAAAAAAGGGTTTTTTTTTAAATATGCCCCTTTTCTTTAAGCAAGAAAAGGGGCTTTTCTTTTGCCATGCCCACGAGTATGTGGGCATTTGGAAAAAAATACTCAAAAACTTGTTAAATAAAAGCCCATTTAGTTTTTTTTCCCAGCCCTGTTAATAACATCCTATTGTTCCTCCTATGGAATTCACATAAAAATTTTACGGGTATTTGAGCCATTACGGGAGAATAGTTAAAATTTTGCCAAAAAATTAAGAAAAGGCTTTAAAATCTTATGGGTTTGGGATAGAAGAGTCAAATATTAGGGTAATATGTATTTTATGCCAAATTAGATAGCAAGAATAAAAAAATATTTAAAAATTGTCCAAAAATTTGTAATATAACAATATAAAACGATTAGGGTGGGCGACGCTTATGACCTAGACGTTTGAAAGTTAAAAAAAGTACTATTCTCGGAAAAAACATAAAATTTTGTGGTAATCAATTCACTCATTATGAAAAAATAATGAAAATATCGCCAAAAAAATAAAGAAAAGGCTATAAAAACATAAGGGTTATTGATAGAAGAGTTTGGGATTGTATTTTGATACACCTAATCAGGTGAAAGCAAAACCAAAAAATTTTGCCTAAAAATGGCAAAAATCATAAAAACAGTATTGCTTCTGGCGGGCCACTCATAGGACAATGTGGAAAATTTTTTTATAGGGTTATATGTGTTTTGTATGCCAAATTAGATGAAAAAATAAACAGAAAAGTTGTTTGTGAAAATCCAAAAAATTCATAAAAAAAACAACTTCAAATGGTTAGGGGGGGGGCGAACCATATGACATAGGTGCATGAAACCTAGAATAAACATTAATCTGCCTCCAAGAGAATGTATATAAAATGTTGTGGGATGTGTAGTCGGTAGATGTTATCGGGGATCAAAAATTAAAAAACGCGATTTTTTAAATTGCTTCGGGCAGGCGACCCATAGGAACTAGGCGCATGCAAGATACTTATGAACCGATTCCATCACCTAGAGAATCTACATGTAAAATTTCATAGGGATCGGTTTAGCCGTTTTTGAGTTTACTGGTAACAAAAATTTTGATGCTTAAATTTTATATATATGGTCAATTCCACCTCAATCCAACAAGTCCGGGATGGTACACCTTTTCATTTGGCTGAAATTTTGCATGGAGGTAGTATCATAGGGTATCTCATAATCTGGAATTTTTTTGACTGGAAGTGATTTTTGACGGAGATAGGGGCAAAAGAAAAAAAAAATTGCAAGGTTAATTTTCACATTTGATGCAACTTTGAGAGGTTATAAGTCAATAAGTATTATAGCTAGAAACTTAATTTTTTTTTATTTTGAAGAAGTAAGGGCTATCTTGCATGTATTTATTATTTTGAAACAGTTATTTTAAAATTTTACAATTTTATGAAGAATATTCAGTTTGAAATAACTAAAAAAGAATTTTTTTAAATTTCTTAAAAAATTGCTAAAATATACTCCTTAATCTTTATAAATATTTGAACTCAAAAGTCTGGGACCGACATGACTTTTTTTAAATTTTAAAAAAATTATTTTTTTTTGATTTTCAGACAATAACTTGCTCCCTTCACTATATTAAAATATTTAAAAGTTCCAAATTTAATTATATATATAAAGCTAAACATAGGGGCAATTATGTTAGGCTATAACAGTTTTATTTATTTGATTCATACTATTGTCAATTTTGGAAAGAAAAAGGGAACTTCAGATCAAAAAAATTGGTAATTTTTAGTATTTTACTCCTATCTTCAAACCCGACTTTCTGGGTCACTACCAAACCAATTTGAAAATTTTAAATTGCATTTTATACATTAAACATCGCTATATAGCATAAATTTTTCCCAACATTTTACAACTCATAGCTTTTTATGAAATAAAAACAAAAGTTTGCCAAGTTTTTTGAAATTTGAAGGTGTAAAAAACAAAATCTTAAAATTTGTATGCTTATATTTGTTAACTTTTACTAGTCCTTTTTAGTTTGATGAACAATATTAGAAATTGTACATAATTTTCAATATTTATACTCGGCAAAATTCAAAAAATTTGTTAAATTTATTGGATAAAAAAAAATTGGGAGGATTTTAGAAAAAATAATAAGGTAAAGAAATTTGTAAAAATTTATTTTTTACCTTTATTCAATATTTTTTTAAAAAAGCAGCCTCAACAACGTTAAATCTGATAAGAAAAAGTAAAATAGAATAAATTTGGATTATTCAGAATATTATAATTCAACAGATGTTCTTTTTTTATGATTATCAACAAACTTAAAATAAACGTAAAAGTCAATTATTTTTAAACATAGTGATATGGTTTTTTGATATTATAAATACATAAAAGAAGTCAGTTTTAGGGTTAAACAACTTTAAATGATTATAACGGGCAGAATTAGCTTAAATGATTAAATTTAAGGCTAAATATTTGGCCCAATTTAATATAAATAAAATAGACCAATCTTTTTTACTAATTTTTACAAATGCCAAATATGTTTTCGAAAGGCTAATTAGTACAAGGCATACATTATATTTCTACCCGACCTTAATAAAGTTTAAAAACCATCAATTTTAGTTTCAATTACATCTTAGTTTTATAATATAGACGCACTAGACGTATTAAAGAAAGAGGAGATATCACTGCTACTTGATTCTATAGGCATATGGATGGGCATTAACCTAAAGTTTTTTATAACCAAATGCGTTTCTAACGAACTTTAACACAAGAATATGTTTTAATAAATATAACAAATTACAAATTTATTTAAAATAATGGAATGATTTTATAATCTCCTTTTTTTATAATTTACCTATCTCGTTCTTTTAAGATCTATATATAACATATATACTATTTTTTTAACACTTAAACAGGCAAATTATGACTGATTATATAGGCAGTGCTGGAAAAACAATGAGCCAAAAAACTTTGACTCATTTTTTCCCCTAAAACATAAAAAAGGAAAGGGGTTACAAATAAAGGGCCAAATTAAGAATTTAAAAAAGCCCTTACTAAGAAAAGGGGCAAAAAAAACCCCACAAAAAGTGGCTCTTTGTTTTCTTTATAATAATTTCAAAACATTTTGATTTTTTCTTTATAATAATGATGGGTGGGTTATTTTTTCTTAAAGCTCCTAGGAGTTTTTTTTAAAGAAAAGGGGCTTTTTTTAAACATGCCCTTTTTCTTTAAGCAAGAAAAAAGGGCTTTTCTTTTGCTATGCCCACGAGTTTGTGGGTTTGGAAAAAAAAACTCAAAAACTTGTTTAAAAAAAGCCCTTTTATTTTTTATGTCCCAGTCCTGTATATAGGTTCTATATATTATTAGTTAATTTTGCAAAAATAATAAAAAAGTAAGCTTGCACACACGAATAAAATCTGCGTTAGTTTTTTGACACCTGTAAATTTGTGTTTTGGCAAATTTAGGTATTTTTATTGTAGAAGCGTCAAAATGAAATGAAAAAAGCTGGGACTTTTATATGTTTTTAAGCGATATTTTATCTATAAAATAAATGTTAATTATTAAAAAAAGGTTGGCTGGTTAGAGTCGATTTTGAAAACAGGCAAAATTTTTACTTTTTCCGATTTTGAGGTTCACTTTTTCATTGTAAACTTAATACTAGTAGTAATCCATTAAATCAAACTATTATGGTTTAACATAATTGCCCATATGTTTTGCTTTTCGAATACTATCAAATTTGGCACATTGGCATATTCTAATATAGTGCAAAGGGCATAAATATGTCCCAAAATTAGGGCAAAAATTTAATTTTTTTAAATTTTTTAAAAAATCATGCCGGTCCTAAACTTTTGAAATAATATATTTATTAACATTATTAAGGGCCATATTAAATAAATTTTTCATAAAATTCAAAGATACGTTTTTTGAGTTATTTGTGTTTGAAATTGACTTTAATTTTTTAATAACTTAAAAAAAAATTTTTTTAAATATTTTTTGCGTCTAAGGTAGCCCTTATTACTATCATCAAAATAAAAAAAAAATCAATACTTTTGATGATACATGCGCGCAAATTTGCCTTTTTTTGCAAAAAAATGAAAAATATTTTTGTTCATATCTCGGTTAAAAATCACTTTCGGTAAAAAAATTTATTTTTTTATCAGCACCCAAGGATCCTACTAGTGTACTAAATTTCAGCCAAAACTGAGACTTGAAGGGAAAAAGTTTGTCGATTTGAGGTGGAATTGACTATATAGATTAAATGTTAAATGTACCACTTGGCGCAATTGAGTTTAATTCGGCCATGATCTCATCTAAATTAAAGAATTATAAGGAAATAGATAAAGCTAAAATGTAGTTCTCGATAGCTATTAATAAGTTTTTTGAACGCATGGTCAATGGGGTTAAAGGCGGACGCTAGAGGCACTTAAATCATCCTGTATTTTTTAATCACTGAATAAAATAATCTTTTTTTTTGTTTTTAAGACTTTTTTGACATAGCTTTTAGTCAAAAGCCTAATAATTTTGTATGAAAAAAAAAATTTATTAATCTTTGGCTCGATCCATGTCCTGTTTTTTATATATGATTTTAATAAATAAAAAGTTTTGGATGTAGAAAATATTAGATAGACCTGCAATCTCAGTATAATCAATCTTTGTAAGCCTGCTACAACCAATAAAACTTTTTTGAATCGATGGTAAAAAACAAAAAAATTAAAAAAATTAGTATTAAACTAAACGTAAAAACTTAAATAATATTATTTATTTAAAAACAAAATATTAAGGTAAAATTGCCTATTCTCAACCTGAATGTTGATGTAAGTGCTTAATATCAACAATTTTTAAGAGATTAAACCTGACATCTTAGGGACAAATCCGTTTACCGTTTTTCCCAATCAAACTCAGTTAGTCATTTACATTGAAAATTTTAGAAAAAAAGATTAAAGAACCAAAAAAGATTAAAAACAAATTATTGAAATTTTATTTTTGGATATTAATAATAGTTAAACTGTTAAATTTAATCTTCCAATAATATTTTCACTAAAAACCGATATATCATGTCGTATGTAAGTTTAGACGTGCAATTTTGTATGATATAAATGCCGATGTAAGAGCTTATTATGTTAATAATTTTTTTTCTTTATTATTCGTGATTAAAAATATAAGTTACAAGGGATTTTAATATGCTAAAAAGATTTTTAAATTTTTTCGCATTAGGGTTTCAGATCTGTCATTTTAGTCAAAAAAAGCCATTTTTTGTGATAAACGGATCTAAGGAGCCAAAGACGGAGGAAATTAAGAAAAACAAAAAACAGATATCAGAGTAGGCCATCATGGGGATGCATTTTTTTATGTTTTAATATAAATGTTTCTGACATAAATATTTGTTGACCTGCGATATACTATTACATGTTATTCCTCATTGTTTGTATTAAAAGTTGTAAAGATTTTATCCCGTCATTTTCCCTATTTTTTATATCTTTACGATTCTAGAGCTTATAAAACAAGTCTATTTGGCCAATTTTTAACTTTTAGCTAACAAAAGATCTGAGTCAATATTTTATGGTAAAACGAATTAAATATATGAATAGAGCCATCATATATATCATTTTGCCTAGGTGTCAATCGGTAATAACTTCTTCATTTTTGTGAATCTGTATTATATATAAATTTAATAAGTTTTAGAGATTAAGTTTAAAATGCCCTATGTGGTTAAAACCTAATGCATTCCTAACTTCTTACAAATAATATTTAGACCGGAGTTTTTTTTAGCTTTTCGCACTACATTAAACAATAAAATGCAGATTTATTTTGCAACAAAATGTTTTTTGTACAAAATATAAAATTTCAATTCGTAAAATTTATACATTTCATGTCTTAAAGTAGGTTTGGCCATAAACGAAAAAATGGCATAAGGAATAAATTATTTAAAAATTTAAAATAATAAACATAAAAAAAATTATTAGGGAAACTATTGAATTGATACTTTAATTAAGTGTCTAATCCTTTTTGTATATTAACTTTAAAAATTATTATTTAAAAAACGGGCGGGGGGCGGGGTCATAATAAACCTAACATAGGCTAGAGATAAAAATACCTAAAGCAGCTTGTGATGCTAAATGATATATATGGCAAAATACATTTAATATATACGGGGCGCATATAGCAGTATATAAAAAATTATCATACTTTGACAAAATTAAATATCAACTAATAAATATTATGGAATTTTGCAGTTGGGCAATATATTTCTTACCGGTTAAAACTTATGATTTAGTGTAAAAAAAAGGTGACCTAGTAAGGGGCTGGTTGGATGGCTAATGTCGGAAATTGATGGTTGATATAAGAAAAGTAATTCACAATATGGGTCTTATTTAATATTTCTTCTTTAGTAAATTTCTTATAATTTGATTAATTTTCAAATATAAATTATAAAAATGGTTAAATTAAATTAATCGACTGCCTATATGATTACCTAAAGTACAAAACTTAAAAAAACTTTTTATATATTACGTCAAAAAATAAATAATTTTTATGTGTATCGAATATCATACAACAAGCTTATACAGAAATATAACTCACCGTTAAGACACAAATATTATCAATTTAAAAAAATATTGACTTGAAGTTTAAATTTAATAGAACTAAATACAAATATTTTTTTACAATTTTTTTTAAACATTTTTATTTAGAAATTATTTAGAGCTGACATATAAAGTTTCTATAGGGCGGATTTTAAAATGAAAAGCAGCATCTGGTTTCTGAAGATAGGTCATATCAAATATTTGTTGAAAGACGGCAAAACTGTAACGACCAAAAAATTTAACTACCCAAATTTATTCGACGTGCTTTCTAAGGTAATGGTTATTAAAGTAAATGAAAAAAGGCTTAACAACCGACTTGTATTTTTTTTTATAAAAATAAAAAAACGATATACAATAATTTTAGACATGAGTTGAGAAGCCCAACATTAAAATATTACCACATTTATATTTAAATAATGCAAAATATACGTTGAGATTTAAGAATTTGATCCATATCTAAATATTCAAAAATATGGATAATTTTTTTAAATATAAATTAAAAACGTTAGTCGTCCTTTAAAATCTTTCAAAAAAAATTGATTAGTTCTAAGCTTTCAATGTCCACTTTTAATGTTTTGAGGAATATATTATATGCTAACAGTCAAAGTCATGCTCAATTTTTCAAACGGGCGTGGGAGTAAGGGATAAAGTGGACGTAAGAAATGTTGTTATTTGTGAAGCATGTTTATATCTAGACCTAAATTTTATAGTTTGACCGGTTCAGAACGATCTTAAAGTGGGATGAGCACCGGGTAATATGCGGTACGCCAATATTAGCAGTCAACAGTACAGAATGCAAAATTATGTTAAATTAGGAATCATAAATTAATATAGTTTTCGTGCAAAATATCTGTTATTCAGTGAGTTTATTTTTATATAAGTTCGCGTGTTAACTTCTATATCTAATTTTTAAAGTTTATTTTAAACGACTTTATTACCAATTTCTTTTTTAAAAAAAATTTTAATCAAAATTTTTCCAAAAAGCCGCCAAATTTGTTGGTGGCACAAAATAATAAAACGTAAAAAAAATTGAATTTTACAATAATTATTAAATAATTATAACTTTTAATATATAATAAATGAATATTGAAAATTTACCCATAGTAAACATACGTGCTAAATTAGATAATAAATATTTATTTTCTAAAGTGTCAATATACCATGTCAATTTACCAAGTTTAAACATTATTGAAAAAACAAACGTTTACTATTCGATAACTATTAAATCATATTTTTAATGAATAGAATATTATTTGAAATTCTTTTATCTAAATGTATATAATTGACAAAACAAATATTCTGTTTTCTATGGTCATTAATTAAATATATAAAATAAATAAAAGAAGCCATAAATACAAACCAACAGAAAACAAATGAAGAAATTAAAAAAATAAGTTGCTAATTTAAAAATGAATAATATAAAGATGCTGTTTAAACGCGCCGCTATAAAATAAAATGTTTAAATAGTAACCTGTCTTTTCAAAATTTGGCCCATGTGCCTTCGAGTTGAGATGAAATTCCTGAGCTATTAAAGATATGTTTCACTTGTTATATTATTACCTGGATATTTTGATTGAAAATATATGGTCCAAAAAATTATTCTTAACCACAAGCACCATACAACGTGGATTAAACTTTGTTAATTTGCACTCAAGTTATTATTGAGTCTATTTAGTTAGTGGTTGTCAACAAATTCCAAAGTCGTTTTTTTATAAAGCCTAATTATAAACTCCTGGCCCGTTTTAATGAATACCAATTTTCCAGTGGGCTTTTGGTAAAGTTAGGTTTAAAAAAGTGATGAGCTAATCCTTAATGAAGTAAAAAGGCTTTTATGGAATATCGTATTGCCCATTTAAATATATGTGCCTACAATCATTATATAAATTTTATAATTTATACAAATGTTTACATCGCAAATGGCTAATATACGATTAAATCATGTGAAAAAACCAATATTAAAAAAATTTTTTGGAAAAATATAACACATTTTTGAAGTCATAATGAAAAATATAAACAAGGTAAGGTGAATATTCGTTAAGTGTTTTGTATTATTAATCTACATTATAAAATCCAAAATGATCGTAAAAAAATAAATTTGTCAATTATAGCTTCATGGAAAACCTACCTGTCTCACATGTAAGGTCCGAGTTCAAATATATGTACAAAAGGCTTTTTTCTTCTGAAAAATGCTAAACATGTGCAAGAATTCTTGCTGATTGGCCTGCTTAGGCCCTAAGCGATGTGCCTAAAGTGAGAGTTTAGGCTAATCAATATCGCCGGCGTGCGAGCGAATCTTACTATTTTAACCGTCACCATTGGTAATTGCTTTGTTCGGGTAAAAAGAGTCAAAATTTAATGCGCATTGGCGCCCCTAGATAGGTGCATTAGACCTCAAACAATTCAGAATTTTTCAACAAATAATAATTAATGGTACATATAATAATATGCTACAATAATAAAAATCCAAATTGAAATGGTTTACAGTGATTGAGCGATTATATTCTGGCACGGCCCTTTGAACTTTTTTATTCCTAGGGGCTTCGGTTGACCTGTAAATTGCTTTTTAAATATTAGGCCCGGTGTGACACCTCTTCTGGGCCTAAGTATTAAAATAGAGCCTGATTTTTTTCACAAGCTTAAATTTTTTTATTTAGAATTATTATTGTAATAACACATAATGTAGGTAACTTATCAGCGTGTAGTACTTTTTATCATTTTTATTTAAATCAATTAAAAAATGCGCAATATTAAAAAACTTTGACTCGGCCCTTATATATATCCGTTTAAACCACCCCCCTCCCCCCTCTTTCTCAAACAACCCGATCTGGCCCATTATTGGATGCTAAATTCGGACCCGGTGGGCTTTTGGGTCGTTTTTAATTAATTCATAGTTTGTATTTAAATTGTGGTACCATACAAAAGGATGAATTACCATGTCCTTTAACGTAGTAATAACGGCCCATAAATTTCACTTCAGCTGCATATATTAGGCCTATTAGAATGATAAGGATCTTCATTTTGTTACAAAAACATTGAATATAGAATAAAAAATACTAAATGTGGAAATTGAGAGAAAAATAGGTGAAAAAATAAAAACTAAATAAAAATTGTTGGATAACTTAATGTAAAATCAAGTTTGTCGGTGTGGGGTCCACATTTCGCTTTTAGCAAATATTTGATTATAGCAGAAGTTTTCTGGCAAAAAAATACATTTTATCAACACATTACATTTTTATCCATAGGAGATAAGCGAAGATTAGTAAAGTAAATAATATCGATACCGTTCATGAGTTTATAAAACGAGTAAGGCGCCTCAGAAATAAGACTTTGATGATGTTTATGGTATTACTCCTGATCCTGCATTCGCTGATTTTAAACATTAAAGCAAGCACTTAGGTGACACTTCGAAAAATTAGCATGAGGTATTTTTATTATACATGCCATATTAAGGATTTTCAAATGCGTTTGCCAATTTTCCTAATTAAACACTTTGTAGGCCAGCCAAACACATTCAAATTTAAACAAAAATGTTAAAAACAAAATAAAATAAAACAACCAAAAACAGAAAAAAAATTTAATTTATATATGAAACAGTTTTACTGTTAATAAACTGATAAAAACCATATAACCTCTTGGGGTTTTAATTAAATATATGTTTTTTGCGAACATTCGATTGTAATAATTTTGAGGGTGACATTGTTGAAAATTATCTTAGAAACTTTAGAGACTTACAATGGTTTACAAACTATTTTATTAAAATTAGGTCAGTAAAAAAGGAAATAAATTTTGGCTCGCCAAAAATTTGCCCAAGGGAAGGACCGTCTAAAAAAATTAGTAAAGAACCGTGCTTTTTTCTGTCATGGCTTCCTATTGTAGGCATATAATGTAACATTAAATAAAAATTTGTCAGATAAAAATAAAGTTATTTTTAAAAAAAAGTGCAAAATAAAATTAAATAGTAATTTGACACAATTAAATTTTCAAAATGACTGCCAAAATAGCCCCGCCTGTAATTTCTACATTGCGTAGCTAGTCTTTTCCCCAGTTTAGAAATTACCTTCCCACAATTTTGCCCTTATAATTTAATAACAGCATCAGTTTCACTTAAGAAATTTTACTATTAATCCGGCCTAGAATTATATGGCAACTTACTTAAAAATAAAGTTTATACCAGGCTCTTACATCAGCATTTAGATAATACAGTTTGTTTCGCATCTAAACTTTAACACGACAAGAGACATTAAAAAATATTTGAAGTTTCTAACCAATGTAACGTCATAATATGCAGGTTTAAATCTTTTTCGTGTTTTTACATTTTCAAAAAAATTTTAATATTTTGGCTTCCTACGCTGGATTGAAAAAAAAACGGTAAACGGATTTTACGAACCGAACCTTATTATGAAAGGTCATAACTTTTAAATATTCGTTGTTTTATGTAATTTATAAAGAATAGTTTCATTTATTAAAAACAAATCGCTAATTTTTATATTTATTATAATAGCCCATATTTTAAATTGTATATAATATGTAAAATTGTATTTTTGTAAAAAGATTCATGTTTAAAATTTAATGATGGCAACCATATAGACTAAATAAACAAAAAAAAATTTGCTAACAATCTTCTTATCAACTCTAATACGAATTTTTTTTAATCCTAATATATACCAATTAGGTAGTAAATTTTCAATTAGAATATCAGTTTTATTAAACTATATTAATATCTGATATATATTTTATTGTCACATTATTTTAATTTTTATATTTTTGAAAGAACTGTCTAAAAGCTTTTAAAAACCAAATTTGGGTTTTCAATAATGAGCATCATAATTATTCTATCATCTGTTCCACTAGCAAGTATAGAAATATTACACCCATCACGTTTATTTTTTATAATTAGATTCTACTTTATGGGTTTATGTTAGAGAGTCACAAACGAGCCGGGCAGGACAGATTTTTTAAAAATTTTCCCTTATTGATTAAAATCAACATAAATAACAAATTTGTTATAACACGAGGTTAAAAGTGGTATGTTTTAGATCTAGATATCTAAACATCAAAAAAATCAACAACTATAGATTAACGGCATTTGCATATGAAAAAACGTATATAAGAATCACGCCTAGATATAAAAAAAATAACGGGTTTTTATATAAAGATGTAGGGCAAGGGCGTGATGTTTAAGTAAGAGGATATTGGTGACACTCGCCAGAAAGCCTGCAGGCTGTAATATCCCCGATAATGAGGTGTCATTCAATGCATTTTGTTGTGTTGGTGAGACGCACTTAATCACTGACCTTGAGGGTTACGGCCCTCGCATACATTTAATGCTCGTCACTCAAAAAAACATATGGGGCATGTTGCCACATATGCCTAATTTGCATTTTTCAATGAGATATTAAAGTCGGGTCTAGGCGTGCTATAAAGTTTGCAAGTTAATGGCTGTGTCTAGACCGGAGTTGAGCGAAATGGGATCGGTTGTTTCGCGGGGTGATGTTGCCCCTTTGCTAAATGATCATTCTTATGACTTGTTAAAAACTTTAAAAATAGATATGAGATACTCTATTCCATTTTTTTCTCCATTTCCCACCTTTCCTATATTTAAAATACCAACCCCCATCCCTCCCCCATTATCTTTTAAATGCTGTCCGATCTCAAGCTTAAAAAGTTTTAAAGAGGCTAAAAGGGGCTATGCCTTGACTGATTTGCCGTCTCTTAGATGTAAGGCAAAGGGGGCATTGTTTTAGTAGGTGAATGACTCTGGTTTTCGACTGCCACGGTTTAAGAGCTTGCATGATATATTAAACCGAAGAGTGTGGCGTTTTTTCAATGTCTATTATAACATTGGCGGTAAGACGCGCTTAATTCTATACCCTAGGGGTTATGAGCGCCTCTGCCTAGCAGTTTCACTGCTCCTAACCCTAAAAAAAAGGTAGCCCTGATTTTAATTTCTGAAAGGTTTGCCAGCACGCTGTATATTTTGTTTTCGGGTTATTAAAACTTCACACTCTCAGGTGTTATTGGATCTTATATAATCCAGAACTTAGTGAATGGACAAAAGTTTGGTTTATTTAAAATATTTTTTAATTCATAATCTTCATGCTTCGTTTTATTACCTGATTTATTTTGCAGCAGGCTAGGTAAAAATTAAATTTTATATTCAGCTATAATTTTTTATATTTTTATTATCAGAATGTTTATATGTAATTCTAGATTAGAATTTTTTAATTAATTTTTAGTGAATTACAGTAAAATATCCAATGCAAGTCCCCAAATCTAACTCTATTAGGGGCATACCACTTGTTACGGAAATAGCTGATTTATTGAGAATGTGTGTATGTTTATATTCAGACATTCAAAGGTAAGTGAAAATATATAAGCATATAAAGTAAAAATGATAATCATCAACATCTTGCCCCCACAATGTTACGGAAACAGCTAATTTATTGAGAATGTGTGTATGTTTATATTCAGACATTCAAAGGTAAGTGAAAATATATAAGCATATAAAGTAAAAATGAAAATCATCAACACCACTTCTAAATCATAAATATAATTGCATAGGTGTAACCTAGGGAAATTAGGTAATAATACATTGAGATAAGCTAAATTTTTTAATAGCATAGAAATATTTCAGTAATTTTTCTTGATAAAAAATGGGTCTAAATATTCAAGAAACATATTATTTCCTAAAAAAACTTTAAATGTTATTAATGCTAATCTTTATATTTGGTTGAAATTTAAACAAAAAATAAAAATAAAAAAAAACAGTTGACCTTAATGATCAATAAGGCCACATAACTTATGTTGTGAGGCCCTACATGCCTATTATGCTAGCAGAAAAATTTTCTATCTATTTTGCGCATCAAATTATTTTTGGCAGTTAATTAAATCTTTGTCGCATAAATATCAACAAATCTATCAGACTTCCTTAGGATATAACAATTTCATATAAACTAGTCACAGATCTCATTTTTATAAAATTATTAATTTTTAGATTATTTAAAATTCACCGATAATGCCCTAGGATAAAATTGGTTTAAGTCGCCTAATTCCCTCTACAAGTTATTTATTAAATATAGCACGCATTTTTCCACAAGGCAACTATATTGTAAAAATTTAAGTATATTCATCGATTCCTTACTTTTAATATCACGATTAAGGTAGCATTAAACTTGATTAAACTCAATGGAAATAGGTTGAAAGTATATTTTTCTCATGTAAATAGAGTCGGGTAGGGTCTGCCCTAATGTGCAGTGAATTTGGAAGGGGGAGGCAAATTTGGGTAGAGGAAGGCGGTTTTTTTTAAGTAAATTGAGGGCGGAAAATTAAATAATAAATATTAGAGCCCTTTAGCAAATTGTTGGGCGTAGATTACATTAGAAGCTCCCACGATTTAATTTAAAATAAAGGTCAAGTATATCGTGATTGATAATAAAAAACAAACACGTAGGTTGCTAGAAAATTTTGTTATATAAAAATTAAATTATAAATTATCAGCATAATTCATATTTTGGTCCAAAACTTAATAGGATGAATATAATAAGTTACACCAAATTTCCCGAACATGACACGAAAACATATTAAAAGACGTACTTTCATGCTACAACAACATGTAATTTTTTTTCGGCATTGAGCAGTTACGTTCTTCCAACTTGTTCCGTCAAAAAATAATTTTGGGTTTAAATTGTGCCTTTAATGGCAGCCGCCCAATTAAATTTAGTTTAGCCACCTTCATAATTTTTGTCACCTGCGTTTAGCTAGTTATATGAGTTAAGTAGTTGAGGTCTTCTCTCGGTATTCTTTATTGTACGAAAGCATTTATTAAGTTAAATTCTACATAGTTAATATGACCAAAAATATTTGATACAACAGTTGTTGTCTCAACAGCAACCAGTTGTTTTGCAGTTTGACCCTCCTTAACATATATTTTGTGAAATAATTTATTAAGCTTTTACTCTTTTCATCAAACTATTTAGCAAAATTAACCGTAAAAACATATTCGTAATCAGCGTGTTAAATATAACTTAAATACAGTGATTTTATTTAAAAAATGGGAGTTGCGCCCATATAAGGTGGTGGTAATATTGCCCTGCTTGCTTTTAAGATCTAAGATCACAAATAAACGGGTTTTTAAAAAAATCACCTATTTGCTTCACATAATGGCCGGCTGTTATATGGGCTTTGTTTCAATGTGACATAAGGCTATGAATTTTTCGCTTTTTCTATATTAACACTTTGAGAGTTATAAGGAAAAAGATCGAACCTGTCATCTTAGGAATTATCAATACCTGCCATCAAGATCTTCTTAATCAAGCCCATTTAGCACTGGATTATGTTTAAATATTTTTTTATAAATGCGCCTTTGGTTTAAAAAATTAAACAATGAAAAAATATCTAGTGGATTTTACCACTCTTATTAATTAATATAAACTACTCAATTCTAATTCTTCATGCTTAAGTGGCATCTATGTTAAGCCGCGTCACAAATTTACTGCTTACTTTAGTAGAGAAAATAAATCGCTAGGTGGTGGCAATACACTATATCTATTTGCATCGTTTTGGCGAGTTCAAGAAATAATTCGTCACAGAAAAATTTTTTTTAACAACCACATTACAAAGTAAAATATTTAAATTACGCCATCTAAAATATTTGTTAACTAATTTTTTTTAAATTGTAAGAACCTAGGCTGCCACTTGCGTGTACTGAATTATATTCAAACCTTCAATGGAACATCAAAGACGCGTAAAAAATATTTTTGGGGGGGGGGGGGGGGGGTGAGGTGGGTGGTTTGGATATGCTGTTATATAGACCTATCCATATCAAGCGTTTACAAAAATGATTAACAATGAACGCAAACTCGGGTCACTCCTAATTATACCGTTGCTAAACAATTTAAAATAAAACATGGCTTAAATTTTTAATAGCTGAGAAAAAATTATCATCACTTTACAAAAATATTTTCTTTTTTTGTGTGTGGTTTAAGCCTTTATGGCTTCGACTCACACGTTTTTATTTGCCATTGTAATTATAATAATTAAATTTAAAAATAAAATTAAAGCAAAAAATAATACAAATTTACAATTTAATTTTCTTAAGGAAAAATATAGTAAAATATAATTAATCAAACTTTAAGAATAATAATTAATTTTGAATAATTATAACATTACACAAAAACAAAGTACATAAAAAACATAAAGTTATTAAAAGAATTTTTGGCCTCCTTGCTACAGTTGCTGCACATTAGCCTCTATATTTATATTGAATGATAGAGGAAAAGAATTAATAATAATAAATTTAAAACTTATGATAATGAAACTACTATACTTCTTTTAATCCATATCTGCAAATTTTTTAAACACATTTACAATCAGTCTGTGATAAAATTCTATCTATAAAATAATTAACTCTATACATTTTAAATGCGGATAATTTTTTATTTGAGAAACCTACAAAATTACATTTATGCAAAATTATTTTTTAATATGTCTTTCAGTTTATATCGAATTACATCACTCTAAAAATGTTATACTTGATAACACAAAAAAAATATTTAAACAAAAATGACAAGGGTTTCTATAAATGTAAACCCTATATGTCATGTACTAATTTCTTGTATGGAAACAGATGTCTTTTTGTTTTTACATTTTAATACAAACAATTGACCTAGTTTTAGGAACTGTAATAAAATGACGGCGTTTGATAACGCTAAGATAAAACTACTATTTAAATAAAACCGCTAATTACATATCGACTTTTTAAAATTTTTAATTAAAATTTTACAAAAATTTACTATTAAGAAAATTTTTAAAAAGCAAATCTCTTTTATTTCTCGAGATGCTTTTTAGGAATAATAAGTATTATTGATAACACGTGGCTAGACTTTATAGGTTCTTCCAACTAGGTTGTATAAAAAATCTGCTATTTAAAAGTAAAATAGGTTTATTTAGAATTAACACCTTTTTCTTTAAATTATGAGTCTAAACATACTTTATTTTGGGTTTATTAAAGTTTTTGCGTTATTAGAAATTTCATTAATCCTTGTTTAATTACAATATTTACTACACCCGGTGGAATTGCTACTTTAATTATCCTTTTAAGTTTTCTTGTAAATATTTAGCATTAAATATTGCTTATTTTATAAAAATATTAAAAGAAATTTCATAATTTCTTATGAATTGAAAGTATTGCCCAAACACAATAAAAATAATCTTAAAGGAATGTATTATGATAATTAGTAGAAAGATTTGATTAAAATTTTTAGCTCACTGCTCGGTTTTTTGTAATTTACTAAAATATACTAAATATCTATGGCGTGCTTTTGAAACTAGTGGTGTTTAAGATGTAAAAAATGTTTTTTTTTATTTTTTTTTGCCGCGGCGAACCTTCAAGCCCTAAAAACTTGCCTTCATAAGAATTTATTAGGACGCCTCTCGTAGTTTTAAAAACATAATTTAGCCCTTTCAAGAATACATTCATAAGTCTGCTCGCTTTTTAAAATCACCTTCAAACATGAAATTATGAGAATATTTTACAATTTTATTGAAATTGCGGTTTAATTTAACTCTTAACTCAATTTTAAAATAAATCGATATTGCCCGTTCAGATAATATTAATTTGTCCTATAAATTTTGTTTCTTAAAAATTTATTTATGCAAAAAATGTTATTGTACCTTCAATGCGCGTCAAAAGGTTAAGCAACTCAGGAACAGTTGAATCTTAACAAAGTGGTGACATATAAAAAACATAAATTTTTTATATATTTCTATTTTTTTTATATGCAAAGAGGATGTGGTAATGAGTTACCCACTTTTTAAAACAATTTTAAACATTGTTTTTAAGATATTTAAATATATTATTTTTGAAATGTCAATAAGATGGAATTTAAAAAGTAATCATAATCTGATTTCTTATTGGACAGTGCTAACCATTCGATGTTTTATTACACAGGTCAACAAATATTAATGTCAGACCTGCGAATTTTATGAAAACATAAAAGAATGCATCCCCAAGATGGCCTTATCTCTATATATATTTATTTTCTTAGTTTCTTTTGTCTTTGGCTCCTTAGGTCCGTCCATAACGAAAAATGGCCTTTTTTCACCAAATTGACAGATTAAATTCTAAAAAGAAAAAATTTAAATTCTTTTTCGTATACAAAAAATTCCTTGTAACTTATATATAATCACAAATAATGAGAAATAAATTTTATTAATACATCAAGCTCCTACATCGGCATTTAGATAACAAAAAATATTTTGCGTTTAAACTTAACTACCACACAATATATTATTTGAAGTTAAAATTTAACAATTAATATTGTGAATATGCAAAAATAATTAATTTATTTTATATTTGGTTTTTTGCCCCTTTTTTCTATAATTAGTGTTTATAGCTAAACAAAGTTTGATTAGAAAAAACGGCAAACGGATATGTTCCATAAGATGGCAGTTTTGATCTCTGTAGTTACCTTATAACTTTCAAAAATTTGTTGACCTGTTATCTTAAAAATTGTCCTAATTTAAAAACCATCTATAATAAAATTAGCATTTAATTTCGGTTTTTTAAATTCTTGGAAATTTTGTGTTTTGCAATTTGTTCTAGACTTAAACATTAAAAAATGAAAACAGTGTTTTTTTTCTATATTAATTGTTCTACCTTTCACGCTTTCTAGAGGTTGAAATTTTATTGCAAAATTGATAATATGACATGGATTAACAAAACACAACACGACTGGATTCTAAATATGAATAACAATTTATTTTTCAAAATTAAAATGATTGATTAGTTTTTCTTCATCTATGAATATTTAAGAGTTAAACAATTTAATTTATTTTATAAATTATTTTTTCTAGTCTGTATAAATTTACAAACCCTTATAAAATGCGAATAGGGTCATAAATTAGATTTTTGCAAACTACAAATTTTATTTAACCCAAAAGAGTTTTAAAGCTGTTATCGTGCATTTGCTGTGAGAGAGAGAGAGAGAGAGATAGAGTATTTCTTATTTTTTTAGTATGTTATATTAAAGCAAAATATGCACATGCAATTAATCAATCAACTTTGAATATAAATGTAATGCCATTTAGTAGCTTGAACAGTTAGTATTAGTGAAACATTATCTCAAAATCATTTTTAGTTGTTGTTTAGTTAAGCTAATATATCAAATAGAAGGAGGGGAGAAAGACACAACTTTTTCATGTTTGTTAAATTTATTTTTTCTTTTTTTCTTTTATTATAATATCTTAGGCGACTCTGTAGATAATGAATAGGTAAAAAATACCTTTTTACAGAGATGTATTCAAAAATCTTATCGCGCAATCATTTAAAATATTCAAAATTTAAAATGGCCGCTTAGATTATTTTCAACCATGCCTGTCACACAATTCATTCTTTTAGTTATACCTGCTACATCTTTAGGTAAGGCCTTTAGTAAATCCTCTTTTGCCGCTATTAAAATTAAAAAAAACATAAGACATTTTAAATAAAAATATATTGAATATCATAAATATAAATAATTTATAACTATCCATATAAAATTCAAATTGTAGCATAATTAGTTTATACCTTTTTTTGGTTATATAAGGAATTTCATGTGGGCTGTTATCTTTAAAAGTGCCTTAAAACCTAAGGAATTCTATTTCCGCCTTTAATACTTCTAATATTTTTAAATATGTTTCTAAATTAATTGTTAAATGCTGTAACAACCAACTTAATTTGTGTGCGAGTACTATAGGTGTGAAAGTAATATTTCTGAACCAATTTATCAAAAAAGGCTAGTTAAGTGATAAGTACTTAAATATAATCTACGATAGAGAGCCAGAGCCTTTTAATATACATTCAAAGGTTCAACAAAACTAAAATTTATTATTACCTCCTAGTCCAAATAATTCTTAAATAAAAAGCGAAAAAAATGAAAAATTGATAATTTCACTGATCTATAATATATGAGAAAGTTTGTTTTAGAAAGCAGAAAAATACCTAATTATACTGTATTCGCCTTATAATATTTGTCAATTTCCATATTATGATCAAGCCAACTTCGCAAATAAAATTGAAAAAACATAGTTTTTACTAAAACTTTTTTCATGTGAATTTTTCGTTAATTCATATGATTACAATTTCACTATTAACTTTGTTTTAATTATTGATTAAAAACGTAGGTATTAATAACGTAAAAAAACATCAATGAAAGTTAAATATTTTTCGTATTTATATAAAAAAAAGGAAGTTTTAGTATTAACAAATATTGTTTTTACAATTTTTTATTGTACCAATTGCCTCTATATATAAATTATTTTTATAACTAATTCCATTATAACAGCTTATCAATTATATTGTTATAAACTCTCTAAATCTAAAAACATAAAAAATGGGCTTAAAGTGGGACAGCGGTAGGTTGATTTAAAGTTACCATTAAATTTTTAAAGACTTTTTACACATTTAGCTAATGGAGGTACGCCATGTTTAAGTAGACCAATCTATAACCTTTAAAGTATATGTGAACTTTATATTGAATAAAAAATTTTTATTTTAAGTTGCTTTAAACTAATTTATTTCCAATTTTATTAATTTATGACTAATGATAAAAGATACGGAATAATGATTTATTTTTTTTATTACAATTTATTTATAAATAAATGTCAGGTTTAATGTTTTATATCATCAAAAAGGCCATATTTAGAAGTTTTAAAAAAAATATTTAAACGTGAGATCGTTCAAACACTATTCTATTAATATTTTAGTTAAAAACTTTAGTAATGAACTACTAGCCAAAATATTGTTAAATTTGTATATATAATAATCTCACCATAGCATATATACATAGATGTGTTAAGAATATCGCTTTAAATAATTATTCTTGTCCAGGATAGTAATTAATATTTTCATGGCCCCTCCTAATTAAAAAAAAAATTTAAAAACCTGCTGAGTTAAAATAAATTTAATTTTATAAGATTCTACAAATTACCTTGATTGCTAACAGATACATGTGGTTGTGCCCATACTAATTTAAATTTAGGAATATCACATATTACCAAATTTTTGAGATTTATGAGCCAACTACAGAGATCAAATTTGGGGATCTAATCAAACTTTCTAAGTCAGATATGTACATTAAATAGTTTTGAAAAATTGCCAAAAAACAAAATAATTGTAATATTATTTTTATAAAACCGATAACAACCGCGCCATGTTTTGTTTGGAGTGAAAAATACAGCATACTAAATTGTGATAAAAGAACTTGATACACCTGAAATATTTTCAAGGATAATAAACATAAGTTATTAGAATTTTTAAATTTCATTAAATTTTTCTTATAGGGTAAGGTTGCTAATACTATTAAAATTTTTCTATTGATTGAAAAGTGTTAATCAAAAATCTAAAATGACGGTATTGCAAATCTGAATTTACGAGAAATAAAATTAAATATGTGCCGTAATCACATATAATTGTAAAATACTTAAAACTAACGAGTTGAGATTAATATACTATAAAACTGGAAATATTCGAAATTTTTCCCTATTGACCATTTATAGAAGTTTTTATTTTTTCACAAAAGTTAATCAGTTATTTATTTCGGCATTTCATAATTTGATAATAAAAATATTGCTTCAAACTAAAAAACATTTTAACAAGCTTTCAATTAAAGTTTTAATTAAACTTTTATATAAAAATTTAATTGATGTTATTTTATTTCTGCAAAAAACACATCCAATCAATAGCATATATTAAATAAACATTGCCAAACTCACCTTTAGGTTCATCAGAAGTCTCCACTAATAAAATTACATGAACATAACAGAATATTTATAACAGTGGATAAATATTTGAAGTTTATTTTATTTTAAGGTTTTTTTAAATTTAAGAAATTAATATTCTTTTTTGTAAAAAGACTTTTAGTCAATGATTTATACATATATAGCAATTAATTTTACTAATAACTCTGACTCTTGGATGTAAAAATTTTTGTATTCATTTAATAATCAGTACAAATAATACCATAAACTTCAATAACCTTCATAAGATGAATAATACCATTCTTAATATGCTGCCATTATATAAAAACAGCTTATTTTAACTATATAAGTGCGCTCTAGATCCAATGGCGTAGGAGAGGGGGGTTTAGGGGATAAAACCCCCACTCCCCCAAGCATGCCATATCCCCACCCAAATTTTTAGTGCTCCCCCCCCGCCAAACTAAAATACCAATTAATAAAATTAAATTACATTTAAAATATGCATCAATAATATAATAGAATATTCCATTAATATTTGTTGTGTACTTGAATATAGCATTTTTATTATAAATTCAATACATAATTGTATCATAAATATAAAAATTTATTGCATATAATATATCAATAATATAATTTTCTTAATACCATAAATGTTAAACATTATTTATAAAAGTCCTTAATGATTACTCAAATTATAAAAAGTAAAATTAAGTAACAATCATAAAAATCAGTAGATTTCAAACTAAAACACAATAGAAGGACCGAAAGTGCCCGTACTATGCCGCCAAAGGCGGCAAATTTTTTTTTTTTAATTTTCTCCCCCCCCCCCCCCCTCTCCCCCAAGCTTTACAACTTGCTACGCCCTTGAGAAGTTTGATTACACTAGACAAAAAAATTTGGACGACCCTAAGCATCATTTATGGCAACTATGGTTTTTAGTCATAGAATTTTAGCCAATGCTTTCAGAATTTTAGTTATTTGGTATCAAAGTTGAGATTTTTCAATTTTGGGGTATTTTAGCCTTCTATATCATAAAACCTATGGCTAGTAACAAAAGTTTAAAAATATATTTAGATAGAAAAATTCATTATTAACGTAAGGGGTTTGAATTTTTTTAAAATATTTAATTTCTTTTTATTTTTTTATTTTCATAAAATTAGTGGTTTTTGTCATAAAATCCTTAGATCCTAAATAACTTGAAAGTAAATTGCTAATAATTTAAGGTAATAACCCTTTTTAGATATGTTTTTAATAAGGAATCTAAATATGCCTTTATATTAGAAAAATCTATAGTTAAAGAAATTTTGTAAATTTTTTTCTAAGACGGGGTTAAAAAAAAATTGGAGTCAATGAAAAAAAACTAAACCAGATTGTTATCACAAATAAATTCTCTATAAAACAGTTGAAATATCATTTATCCAGCATAATAGAAAAACTACTTAAGATTTTTTCTGATTTTTATTAATTTTCTACTCATAAGTTTGAGAAAAATTTATATATTAATGATAAAATAGATAAATTATAAAGTATTTATTTTATTTTGGAAAAATATTGTATGAAATTACGCTAATTTTGTTTTAAATCTAATATAACGTTAAAATTGAAATACAGTAATTTTATTTAAAGATATTAAAGTTTAAATAGAGGGGTAAACAGAGAAAATTTTTTAACCATGATTAGGTCAAATAATCAAAATTAATTATTGAATAATTTACTGTTAAGCATGCATTCATTCATTTCAACCAAATCATCTGTTAATAAAGTAAACAAAAAATTGTAAATTGACTTAATGTTTATTTCACTATTTTATTTTAGCCACCCTAAAAACCACTGCCTTAATATGCCCCAAAAAATATTCAGTTTTTTTGAATTCTCTGATATGTACCCACCGTGATTTCCAAAATTGTTACCGGGATTAAATTTTTGAGGTTGTAATATAGAAAGATTTCGTGCCATGCATTCTTCAAAATCTGTTATATCGCGTTGGTTAAGTGTAGTCAAAAGATATTTATTTGCTTGATCTCTCATTAGTTATAATTTCTGGATATGTCTTGTTATTAAAACAACTATTGCTTTAGTTTGCTCCTTTGGCATAATCAGATTGACAAATAAATTCACATAAATTTTTTATATCATCCTAGAAGAATACTTAACCCTTAGATAATAAAATAACACAGAGCCCCAGCACTCTTTACCTCAAAAAAACATTAAAAAAAATAATGTTCTTTGGACACATGCCGGACCTCTGCAATTGCGTCCTAATTTTTTACTTCTTTTGCCTAGAGGGTAAAGGAAATTGTTATCATTGAAGCTTGCTTTAAGTATTTATAAATTAATATTCAAAAAAAAATAAATTAAATGAAACAATTGCTTATATAGCACAGTTCAAATATCAATGTAATAAAAATAAGATTTGAAAAGCAAAACTGCTTACATATCATGATCGCCTTTCTCATATATATTTTCCGTTTTTTTCTTTCTTCCACCATAGGCTATTTAGATTCGTATATTGGCCTTTTTTGACCAAACCAAAATGACAAATTTTGCGACCGCGAGAATAACCTATAAAAAAAATCAAAAAAATATTTAAAAAAAAATTTTCTTGTAACTTATATTTCATCTCAGAATTAAAATTTTCTAATTATCAATTCATCGGAATTTCGTCGATACAGAATATTTTGCACCCAAAATTAATTAAAAATAAATATATTATCTGTAATAAAAATATCATTTGTAGTTTAAATTAATTTATTGTTGTGAATATGCAATAATAATAGCATTTTATTATTTTTACTTTTTTTTTATTTACATATAAAATTTTAATGTTCAGCTGACTTAGTAGGTTGTAATAGAAAGATAACGGATTTAAAAATTTCTACAATCCTCAAATTTGTTTTGTGTATAAATACAAATTTTATCTACTATAACAAATACCCTCTTTGGTTATATGTACAAAATAATATAAATTTTTAGTGCATCTCACGCGGTCTAATAAATTAAAAGAAAAAAAAATTGCGGTAAAAGAATTTTCTTCAGAACTAACCTTTCGTTTTAGACTTGCATCTTTTAACTTGAGGCATCACAAAATTTAACTTGGGCCGGCTATCCTAGTTTATAACCCAGGCTTAAAGACGGCTTGAAAAATTTGTTAGCGATCATCTAACTATTAAACCAAGTTCCATTGCTTAACGTGAAGCGTGTATAACAACAAAGTTTACATGCGATAAATGTGGGCATCAGACTTTATTCAAATTTTAGAAAAAAAATAAAAATTGGTTTTAAAGTCAAAAAATTTTAAGGGAGATTTGTTGGGATTATCAGCTTTTATATAGATTTAGATATAAATTTACCAAGATTTCTAACAAGAGCAACTGCTCCAAATGTTTAAAATATTGAAAAAATAATGAAAATCTCAAATGTTATATTAATGAAAATCTTCCTCGCCACAAAATTTGCTAAATTTTTTTTTAAAATATATTTAATTTATGTAACCATTGTTCAGGATTCCGACTTCCATGGCCTCTAAACAAAATAATCAAACAAAGTGCTATACCTAACATCTAATCCTTAAATTATGTAATTATTTACATTAAATTACTTCTTATTAAATTAATAAGGAAAATAAACACATAAATAAAAATACTTATTTATATGGGGAAAATAATGTATCTAACTTTCATGTTTTCAGATCACCTATTCTGCTTTTACTTTTTACCTATGAGTATTTTGAAGACTTAAAAATAATAAAAAAAACTAAAAATGAAAAGCTTGATATTTTTTAGGTATTTTAAGCGAAAATGCTTAACTTGTGCGAAAAATCTAAAATGTCAAATTAAAGCTAGGATACAAAATCTGGGATTTAGCCAAATAAAATCCTAAATTAATATTTAGGAAGAAGTGTTCAAAAAAATGCAAAAATTAATAACAGAAGTTCTAAGAAAAATTTTGCTCAGAACTTGTTTTTTTTAGTCTCTTAATTGTTGATAAAACTAAAACAATAAATTTTCTATATCATTAGTAGAAGTATATAGGTAACAAAACGCCTTATTAAACGTACCATGACAAACTAATTGAGTTTATTTAAAAGATCTGACTGTCTTGACAAAGATTTAAAGTATTAAAATCCTCTCTGTAATTAAAATAAAACTTAACATAAAAGTAGTTATTAAGCTAATTTTAACTTTCATTTAATTTTGATATCTTACAGTATTTATATATCAACAAGATTAATAATGATTAATAAATTATTCCGTTAATTAGTTGCAAGAAATATGAGCATTCTTTATTAAAAATCTGAGTCATTATTAAAATGTTTTTTATTTTTAATTTGTACTATCAAAATAAAAGCTAAATATTATTAAAATTATTCACAATTTAATATTTTAAAGAAGAGATATTTAAACAAAAAAACAATATGCTTTCAGGATTTCCTCTCAAAAAAAATCCTACTAATGTAGATTAGATTTAATCTGATGAATTACAAAAGGTTATGGGCATGTATCTAAATTAAAATAGTCTGCAATATGTAGGCTCAATGCTGAAAAGAGTGGTTTCAAAGGAGGAATTAAAGGTCTTTTTTCTTGGGATAAAAAAGAGGCAAAAAAAGCTTATGATAATTTTATTATAAACAATCATCGAAACTTATGAATAACGCCTTTTTTTAATTCTTGTTTATTCTAAGGTGAAGGGGATTCATTATTAGTATTAAAAATACAAAATTCTAAATATCACAGGCCAACAAATTTCATAAAAAATAAGTTTATGAAAACATTATAGTTTGCATCCCCCATGATGGCTGTATCTTATATATATTTTTTTCTTTATTTCTTTCGCCTTCGGCTTTTTAGATCTGTCAATGTTAAAAAAATAGCATTTTGGACAAAGACAATATTTTGAGACCTCGAACCCCCAAAAAGTTAAGAGTTTTTTATTTGAATATTCATGTCTTATTTTTTATCTCAAATAATAAAAAATAAAATTTATCAAGCTTAT
Organism: Acutogordius australiensis; assembly: GCA_030555515.1. Taxonomy (NCBI): domain Eukaryota; kingdom Metazoa; phylum Nematomorpha; class Gordioida; order Gordea; family Gordiidae; genus Acutogordius; species Acutogordius australiensis. Next base: position 575,164 of record JAUIRJ010000007.1, on the reverse strand, counting down.
AAATCAGCCAACAAAATATTACTCGTCAAAAATTATTTATGAGATGCAAAAAGATTATTTTTTTTTATTTTGTTGTTTTTTTTTACATTTATTTAAGTTTGATTAGTACGGGAAACGATTAAAAGTCCATTAGGTAGCAGGTTTAATTTTTGTAGTTAGCCAATAACTTTCTAAAATTTGTTGACCTGTGTAATAAACCCCGGGCTATCTTTTTTTTACCGGCTTGTGTATACCAATATATTTTAGTTTAAGTTCTTAATTGCAGAGATAGAAAAGAATTGCGATTACCTATGACCTCTTTGTGTGCTAAAAGTATATGCGAAATAATATAAAAAATGATTGATTATTTTGAGGACCCAAAGCCATAGTCAATAAGGTTGCGAAAATCACTATTCCAATTTTAATATATTTTTGTGTATTTATAACAATTGTATATTCATATGTTAAACTTAAAAAAAAATTCAGTTTAAGTTTGAATCTTTATACATGTATCCCAGCTTAGCTTGGTCATCACAATTATGCTAAATATTAACTCTAATACCCATTTATAACCTTTGTAACAAACGACCTTAGATTGATTATAAAAATAAAATTCGCAATTAATGGCAGCAAAAAAATTTTTTTTAAATATATACTGAATTTTTTGATAACTTATTTTTTAATAGAGTCTGGGACAATATTCAAAATAAGTCAAGATTCTCCCATTTTATAACATTAGTTTGGAATTTTAAGAAGCTATGTGTTCATTGGGTTTATCATGAAAATTATAAAATAAATTAAATTGCCAATAAAGTAACATTGAGGTGACTATAATAAAGAATTTTACATTAGTTTAAATTTTTTTTCTATTTATTTTTTGTTAAAATTCTTAAAACGGCCAATATTTAAAAACCCTGTACCTTTAGGCTAGGCTATTTTGAATTAGAATGGTTTGCATAAGATACAACGCAATTAATATTAATTTTTGGATTTTATGACAGTCTTTAATATAAAAATCTATGGGCGAAATCTTCTAAAAATTATTTTAAATTGTTTTTTTTATATGTAAACTTGTGGCCCTTAAGAACAAACTGCATATTAATTAATCTAAAAAAATAACTGGGTAAAGGAGTCATTTGGAAAAAAAATAGATGAGCTTTTTTTAACACGTTTATGAGTTTTTTTTCCTAATGCCCACAAACTCTTGGGCATGGCAAACAAAAGCCCCTTTCGCCTTAAACGTGATAAACATCTCAGTTCTCAAACAATTTTTTAATGTTATTTAATATTTACAGTTAATTAGCGGTTATTAAAAGGCAGTAGGTAACTTATATTTCTAAAAAAATTTATCTATGTACACGTAAACATAGGCAATAAATTGAAATAACGTCCATATGATTGCAATTAAATAATCGAGAAATCTTGATTTGAGGTAAATATTAAATTTTTTGTAACTATAATTTAAGTCGACAAAATATATAGGTATCGTGCGTGGTTCACGTTTAATCAGTCTTGAAACTTTACTGGATTGCTTATAATAACATACCCTCTGATTAAACCATTAAATACCACGCAATAATATACATCGTAAAATAAAAACCCCCCTCCCAAATAATTAAAATTTTTCTGTTTAAATAAGTAACCAATTTTATTGTCAGCGATGGCCCGCCAGGTTTGAGAATAATTGTAAGAAGTGTAATTTACCCAATCTCCAAATCCGGTATAATTCGCAGGCCAGCTTTATTCCTTAACCCACAACGCTTATCTTGGGTTTCATTATTCCAGATTTAAAAAACAACCTAAATAATTCTTAAGGTTATATATACTAATATGTTTTAAGTAATAATACTAGGTCTTTTCTACAATGTGGTCTTATGTACCATATCAAAAGGGAACATGACCTCTCAAATTTAAATACGAAAAAAGTGATGAAAATTATATTAATCCGGCAGGAGCTGGGAAAAAACCCATTTTTTGACTAAACTCAAATTTTTGTTTTTTAAAAATTTTTACATATTAAAAAATCAATTATTAATAAATACAGTGTATAAGGAGAAAATCTTAAAATTTATAATTTTCTAAATTTCAAAAAATAAAAAAATGAGTTTGACCCAAAAATGGGCATTTTCCCAGCTTTGCCTTGCACATTTACTTTTGAAATAGAATATCTGTTATCGGAATACTAGTAATGTATACCAATTTCTGGTATATAATCATCGTTGCCTAACCCAGAAATTTTCATGATTTTTGTGTTTTTATTAGTTAGGATAAACATAAGAATTAATACCAAAAATGGTTAAATGCCTTTAATTTTTATATATATGGGCACGTGCAAAGTGAGTTTTTATTTTCGTAAAATTTTGATAATTCTAAAAATTTTGAAAATTTATTTTTTTTCAAAATTTTTTCAAAAATTTTTTGTTTGAGAAAAAGCATTTTATGTGCATATATTAAATTTGGCAACTTTTTGAAAATTTGCGTTTTATTACAAAATAAAATTTTTCAAAATTTTGAAAATTTCACGAAAATAAAAACTCACTTTGCACGTGCCCTAATATAAATTTTACTGAAATCTGATCAACAAAAACGGCAATTTAGATTGAGATTGCCTTACCGGGAAATAAAGATAGCAAAATCTTTTTAGAAACATAAATAAAAAAACATTAATTAAATTTAATTGATTTAAAAAAAAATTTAAGAAAGAAATCTATTAGTATTTAAAAATCAAATGCAACATTTTATGATTAGATTAGTTTTAAAATTTATAAGGTAACGTGCAAAGTACACATTTAGTTTTTCATAATTCTTTTTTAATTGAATTACTTAAGAAATAATCAGGTTAATATATATATGGTCAATTCCACCTCAAATCGATAATTTTTTTCCCTCGAATTCTCATCGGCTGAAAATTGGTACACTGGTAGGTTCCTTGGGTGCTGATAAAAACCTAATTTTTTTTGACCGGAAGTGATTATTGACCGAGATATGAGCAAAAATATTTTCCATTTTTTTGCAAAAAAAAATTGAGGCAACTTTGCGCGCATGTATCATCAAAGATACTGTAGCTAGAGTCATAATTTTTTTTTTATTTTGAAGATCATAACAAGGGCTACTTTAGCCGCAAAAAATATATAAAATTTTTTTTTTTAAGTTGTTAAAAAATTTAAGTCAAGTTTAGACACAAATAGATCAAAAAACGTATCTTTATGAAAAATTTATATAATATGGCCCTTAATAATGTTAATAAATATATGATTTAAAAAATTTTGGACCGGCATGACTTTTTACAAAATTTAAAAAAAAATAATTTTTCGCCCAAATTTTTGGACATATTTATGCCCTTTGCACTATATTAGAATATGCCATTGTGCCAAATTTGACAGTATTCAAAAATCAGGACATATGGGCAATTATGTTAGACCATAATAGTTTGATTTAATTGATTACTACTATTAAAAAATTTAAAATGAAAAAGTGAACCTTAAAATAAGTGAAAATTTTGCCTGTTTTTAAAATCGACTTTCTGGTTAACCAGCCAACCTTTTTTTAATATTAAACATTTATTTTATTGATAAAATATTGCTTAATGTCATAGATTAGCCCCAGCTTTTTTCATTCGATTTTGACGCTTTCATAATAAAAGTACCTAAATTTTTTTGTCAAAAAACAGCAAATTTTCAGGTGTCAAAAAACTAACGTAGATTGTATTCGTCTGGGCAAGCTTATTTTTTTATTATTTTTGCATAATTAACTAATAATATATAGAACCTATATAATTATTCATAATTTGCTTGTTTAAGTGCTAAAAAAATAGTATATACGTTATGTATAGAAAATCTCAAAAGAACGAGATAAGAAATTTTCAAAAAAAGGAGATTATGTAATCATATCAATATTTTAATTAAATTTGTAATTTGTTTTATTTAAAAAAATATTCTTGTGATAAAATTTGTTAGGAACGCATTTAGTTATTAAAAACTTTAGGTCAATGCCCAAATCCATATGCCTATAGAATCAAGTAATAGTGATCCTCAATAGGTCTCGTGCGTCTATATTATAAATCTAAGATGTAATTGGAACTAAAATTTTTGGTTTTAAACTTCATTAAGGTCGGTTAGATATACATTGTATGCCTTGTTCTTAATGGCCTTTCAAATATATTTGGCATATAAATATAGTAAAAAAGACAGAATGTCTATATTTTATTTATATTAAATTGGGTCTATATTGAGTCTTAAAATTCATCATTGAAGTTAATTCTGCCCGTTATAATCATTTGAAGTTGTTTAACCCTAAAACTGACTTCTTTTATGTATTTACAATATTAAAAAACCATATCACTATGTTCATAAAATAATTGATTTTTTACGTTTATTTTAAGTTTGTTAATAATCATAAAAAAAGAACATCTGTTGGCCAAAAATATTCTATTTTACTTTTTATAGCAGATTTAACGTTGTTGACGCCATTTTATTTAAAAATTATCAAATTAAGGAAAAAAAATAAATTTTTACAAATTTTTTAACCTTATTATTTTTTCTAAAATCCTCCCAAATTTTTTTTTACAATAAATTTAACAAAATTTTTGAATTTTGTCGAGTATAAATATTGAGAATTATCTAATTATTCTAGTATTGTTCATCAAACTAAAAAAGACTGGTAAAAGTTAAAAAATATAAGCATGAAAATTTTAAGTTTATATATTTTACACCTTAACCCATTAGTGCCGGAGGCACAAAAATTTTTGAAAATCAAATTAATTTTGCGATAATATTTATTGTTAGACATCATATATAAACAATCCATTATAAAAAAATTGTATAAAATTATTTGCGGTCAGTTATGCGTTGTTCCAAAAATGGAACATCCGGCACATCTATAGTCCTTTTTTATGGAAATCGGCGAAACATTTTCTGTGGAGTAAAACTTCACATTTCTGGCATTCTAGAAGCGTGTTCTTCTTACAGAGCTTGCACCGGCCTTGTTTAGCAGCTTTATTGAGGATATGGGTTAAATCCAGAGTTTTCAATGATGCGTGAGGTCTCCCAGAAATTATACGAAAGGGGCGATTTTGTGTATGTAATGCCATTTCTCTAACTAAATCGCGTCTGAATTCTAAATGATCTTTTTTTCCGCCGCAATGAATGTGAAAGCGCCACGCAGCGACGTCTGCCATGTTTAAGAAGTTGGAAAAAATGCACCACCACCATTTTTTTGAACGTAGTTGAGGACGGTAATCGCTTTGAAATCGATCTAATAAGTCCACTCCCCCCATATGACTATTATAAGAACTAATTGGTTTAGGTTGATTTATTTTCACAAAACTTTTCTTTTTAGAGTTCCATCGTTTAACAATAGAAACGGGATGGACATCCTCCCAATTACTGCCGATTATGACAACTCGATTATCCATCCATTGGCAAAGAATAACTTTGCCATCTCCATAATAATCAAAGCTACCTCGCGGTAACTTTAAAAGATTTTTTTCATTGAAAGGGCATTTTTCGGTCCGGTTGGCTCGAATTACACCCGTACATCTAAGTCCTTTGTCTCCAAGATTTCGAATTATTTTCGTCGATGCGAAAAAATTATCAAAGTATATAGCGTGTGATCTTGGATTTTTCAAACATTTTGTTAGTTTATCGATAACATGTTCTCCTAATAATCCGGTATATGGGGTGGATTTTCCGGTGTAAATTTTAAAAGAAAAGGGGTATCCACAAGAAGAAGAAAGTACCCAAACTTTAATTCCAAATTTAACCGGTTTATTTTTCATAAACATTTTGATAGTACTTTTTCCAAAATAAGGGATCATTTGCTCATCCAAAGACAAATTTTCTTTAAATACTCCAAACTGTAAAAGATTTTCTTGGAATATATCTAGAAAAGGCCTTACTTTTGCCAATTTGTCGGACTTATTGATCAAAGTGTTATCAGCAAGGTGCAGATATCTTTTCATTTCAATAAATTTATCTCTTGACATCAAGGAGCTGACGAATTTTGAGTGAACGTCATCTTCGTTGCGCCAATACAAGCGTTCTCGGGGTAAAGAATTGTATCCGCTGAATAATATTATAGATAGAAATGCCTCTAAGTCGTAAAAATCGATTTGTAAATGGTGGTTGTTTTGATAAGCGTATATTTTGCTTTGTTCAATAATTAAATCATAGATACGATCATCAAAAAAATTTTCGAAAAAGATTATAAGGGGATAAGTTTTTAAATTCTAATAGTGACAATTTATTAAGAGGATCTACAGCAAGTCTACGATTTAAAGTTTTGTGTTTTTTCCAATTGACATTTTGATCTTCATCTAATTCTTCATTAGGAATAAAAATTTCCAATGTTCCAGCAACATCAGTTTTGACATTCACGACCAAATCATCATCACTTTGTTCTTCGTCCGTCACATCCCCAAAATTGTCTGGAGGAATCACGGTTATTTCTTCGTTTCCCGAATTGGCATGAGCAAAATCAAGAGCGTTGATAAGATTTTGGAAAACGGGCATAATAAGAAATAAGAACAGCTGGAACTATTTTTAAAAAAAAGTTGTGAAAAAGAATTAAGCTTTTATGCTGAGTAAAATTTAAGTCGTTTTTCTTAGAAAAAATCTATTTTTAACATTTCTAAAAAATCAGATATCGGATGTGCCGGATGTTCCAAAAATGGAACAAAAATTTTCAAACTTTAATATTTTTTGATAGGTTAGGCCAAAGTTATTTAAATTTATACATAATATAACACTTATGATCCTTTAGAAACCCCAACTGTTTAATCTTTAAATAATTATCATATAGCCCTATTTATGGGCCATTAAAAAGTAAAAAAAAATCTTCCATTTTTTTGCACTTTTTAAACCGCATTTTAGCTCATTAAAAAACATTTTTTTTTAAATTTAATTATCTCTCTATATAATTAAGGACTTGATCTTTACACTGATATTAAATTTATTTTATAATCTTATTCCAAACCAAAGTTATGACCCCTCAAAGTTGGTTCCAAAAGTGGAACATCCGGCACTAATGGGTTAAAATTGCCAAAAACTTGGCAAACTTTGGTTTTTATTTCATAAAAAGCTATGGGTACGTTAAAAATAGATGGGGGAAATTTATTTTATATAGTGATGTTTTATGTATAAAATGCATTTTTAAATTTTCAAATTAGTTTGGTAGTGACCCAGAAAGTTGGCTTTGAAGATATGAGTAAAAAACTGAAAATTACCAATTTTTTAGATCTGAAGTTCCCTTTTTCTTTCCAAAATTGACAATAGTATGAATCAAATAAATAGAACTGTTATAGCCTAACATAATTGCCCCTATGTCTATCTTCATATATATAATTAAATTTGAAACTTTTAAGTATTTTAATATAGTGCAGGGAGCAAATTTTTGTCTGAAAATCAAAAAAAAATATTTTTTTGAATTTTTTAAAAAAAGTCATGTCGGTCCCAGACTTTTGAGTTCAAATACTTATAAATAATATTAAGGAGTATATTTTAGCAATTTTTTAAGAAATTAAAAAAATGCTTTTTTAGTTATTTTAAACTGAATATTCTTCATAAAATTGTAAAAATTTAAAATAATTTTTTTAAAATAATAAACACATGCAAGGATAGCCATTATTGTCCTCTTCAGAATTAAATTGAAAGAGCTCACTGCCTCAATGGCAAAAAGATTACAAAAAAAAATATATTGTGATATTTAAATTTGTTGACCTAAGATTAAAGTTAATGTTTTTTTAAGTTAAAATTTTATTTAAATTATGATTGTTTGAATTTTTTGCTAGTTCGGTTAGAATTTGTGTTTTTAAAACAAAATAAACATTGTTTAAAAGCTAACTTTGTTGGTCATCAGAAGGCCCAGCTAAAATTTAAAAGATTCAATAATATTTTAAAATAAATTAAGATATATTAATAGATAAAAATTACTACATGGTCAATTCCACCTCAATCCAACAAGTCTGAGGGGACCCCTTTTGATTTAGCTGAAATTTTGCATGGAGGTAGTATTTAAGAGTATCTCATAATCAGGAAATTTTTGTTGACCGGAAGTGATTTTTGACGGAGATAGGGGCAAAAGAAAAAATTGCAAGGTGAATTTTAACATTTGCAACTTTGCGGGGTTATAAGTCAAAAAGTATTGTAGCTAGAAACTTATTTTTTTTTTATTTTAAAGAGGACAATAAGAACTATGGTGCATGTGTTTATTATTTTAAAAAATTTTTTTTATAAATTTACAATTTTATAAAGAATTTTCAGCTTGAAAAAACTAAAAAAGCATTTTTTTAAATTATGAAAAATTGCTAAAATATACTTCTTAATATTCTTTATAAATATTCGAACTCAAAAGTCTGGGACAAACATAACTTTTTTTAAAAAATTTAAAAAAATAATTTTTTTTTGATTTTCAGAAAATTTGCTCCCTGCACAATATTAAAATATTTAAAAGTGCCAAATTTAATAATTTATAAGAATTTAGACATAGGGGCAATTATATTAGGCTATAACATTTATTTATTTGATTCACACTATTGTTAATTTTGGAAAGAAAAAGGGAACTAGATCAAAAAAATTGGTAATTTTCAGTATTTTACTCCTATCTTCAAAGCCGACTTTCTGAGTCACTACCAAAATAATTTGAAAATTTAAAAATGCATTTTATACATAAAAACTATATAACATAAATTTACCCCATCTTTATTTAACGTACCCATAACTTTTTATGAAATAAAAACCAAAGTTTGCCAAGTTTTTGACAACTTTAAGGTGTAAAAAATAAAAACTTAAAATTTTCATGCTTATATTTTTCGACTTTTACTAGTCCTTTTAAGTTTGATGAACAATATTAGAATATGTAGATAATTCTCAATATTTAACCTCGGCAAAATTCAAAAAATTTGTTAAATTTATTGTAAAAAAAATTTTGGGAGGATTTTAGTAAAAATAATAAGGTTAAAAAATTTTTAAAAATTTATTTTTTTTTCTTTTATTTGATAGTTTTTAATTAAAACAGCCTCAACAACGTTAAATCTGATATAAAAAGTAAAATAGAATATTTGGCCTATTTTGAATATTATGATTCAACAGATGTTTTTTTTATGATTATTAACAAACTTAAAATAAACGTGAAAAATCAATTATTTTATGAAACATAGTGATATGGTTTTTTAATATTATAAATACATAAAAGAAGTCAGTTTTAGGGTTAAACAACTTCAAATGATTACAACTGGCAGAATTAGCTTCAATGATGAATTTTAAGACTAAATATTAGACGCAATTTAATATAAATAAAATTAAGACATTCAGTCTTTTTTAATAATTTTTACAAATGCCAAATATGTTTTGAAAGATCATTTAGAACAAGGCATACAATATATATCTAACCGACCTTAATAACGTTTAAAAACCAACAATTTTAGTTCTTATTTTATTTAGTTTTTATAATATAGACGCATTGATAAAGAAAGAGGAAATATCACTGTTACTTGTTTCTATAGGCATAGGCATATAGATTTGGGCATTGACCTAAAATTTTTTATAACTAAATGCGTTTTTAACGAATTTTAACACAAGAATATGTTTTGATAAATTTAAAAAATTACAAATTTAATTAAAATAATGAAACAATTTCATAATCCCTTTTTTGGAATTTACCTATTTGATTTTCTATACATAACATATATACTATTTTTAACAATAATGACTGGTTCTAAATATTATTAGTTAATTATGCAAAAATAATAAAAAAATAAGTTTGTACAGATGAATACAATATGCGTTTTTTTAACACCTGAAAATTTGCTGTTTTTTTGCAAATTTAGGTATTTTTATTGTAAAAGCGTAAAAATCGAATGAAAAAAGCTGGGGCTATTATATGTAGCAATCTTTTTTCTATAAAATGAATGTTTAATATTAAAAAAAGGTTGGCTGATTAACCAGAAAGTCGATTCTGAAAACAGGCACAACTTTCACTTTATTCGATTTTAAGGTTCACTTTTTCATTGTAAATTTAATAATAGTAGTAATTAATTAAATTAAACTATTATGGTCTAACATAATTGCCCATATGTCCTGCTTATTAAATACTGTCAAATTTGGCACATAAATATGTCCCAAAATATGGGCAAGAAATTGATTTTCATATTTTGTAAAAAGTCATGCCGGTCCCACACTTTTTAAATTATATATTTATTAACATTTATAAGGGCCATTTTATATTAATTTTTCAGAAAATTTAAAGGTATGTTTTTTGTGCTATTTGTGTCTAAACTTGACTTTAGGTTTTTGGTAAATTACAAAAAAAATTTTTAAATTTTTTATTTTAAAAGTAGCTCTTATTACGATCTTTAAAATAAAAAAAAATTAAGAGTCTGGCTTCAATATTTTTGATGATACACGCGCGCAAAATTTCCTCAAATTTTTTTTTTTGCAAAAAAATGAAAAATATTTTTGCTCATATCTAGGTCAAAAATCACTTCCGGTCAAAATTTAGGTTTTTATCAGCACCCAAGGACCCTACCAGTGTACCAATATTCAGCCAAAACTGAGACCTTAAGGAAAAAAGTTTGTCGATTTGAGGTGGATTATATATATATATAGGAGAGAGCGGGGCGAGATGGTTGTTTTAAATATTTAATCATAACTTTTTCTTTAAATGATCTATTCAATCATGGTATATCTCAAAATATAGGTATTTTAACACTGTATTAAAATCATATAAAACTTTAATTCAAACTGTTATATTTTAACAGATAAATCGAGTCAAAATAATCATTTTTTTCCGCCACTTTGCCCCAACAACGGGGTGAAGTGGTGTATTAAGAGGGCGAGATGGTTGGTTAAAAAATTAGTTCATAATAAAGAATACATGGTTAGTTCGTGCAGCTTCTAGTATATATTCTACTAGATCCTTTTCTTCTTTAGGTAAAAAAATAAATTTATAGTCCTTATTATAAGCAGACTTATATCTTCTTCTTATAGTTGATTTGCTAATGTTATATCTTATAATAATATAATAGATCACTTTTTAGATATTTGGGCAAAATTTGTATTATTGCCGGTTTTTAATTCCTTTTAAGCTAATTGTATTATTTTCGTTTGGTAAACACATTTTTCGTTTGTAATTTCTCATAATAATAAACAGCTGTAAAAATTAAAAAAAAACACCTCACCCCCAATCACATCGCCCCACACCCTCTTTGATCTATAAAATTAATATATTTTAAATAATTTAGCGTTTTTAAGAGGCTTAACATATAGAATAGCAAAATAACATTTTTTTTTAAATAGAAAAATCCTATTTTAGTTATTTATTTTTTTAATATTTTGACCAAGCGTGAAAACAATATAAAAGTTTTTTTCAATGAAAAGTGCCAAAAAAACAGTTTATTTACCATATTTTTTTTATAAGAGGTTTTTTAGAATTTATTTTCTCATATTCAGGTTATGCTTATCAAAATATATTTTAGAACCCAATTTCAACCAATTGAATTTTACAGTGCCCAAAAAATTTGAAAAAATCACTTCGCCCCATCCGCCATCCTCCCCGCTCTCCCCTATATATATAGAATATAATATAATACTTTACTTTAATAAACTTAAATGAATTATTTATATTAATTTAAAAACGGCGTTTTAAAAAAAAATTCCAATATTTTTAGACAATTTTTCTCAATTCAATTAAAATATATATGCAAAAAAACAAAACTCATTTTGCACTTCGCCTTACTACAAAACATTTTGTTCAACTCATATTTAAAAGATGGTAAAATTAAAGAAAATATTTTTTTATGCAATTTAACCTATGTTTGTAAATCAAGCATAGTACGCATACTTGGTTAATTATTGTATTATATTTCATCGTTTTTGTTTATAAAAACTTAGGAGTTATTTAAAAATGAATTCGTAAAGTGACCATAGTTGCGAACTCTTCCATAATCAATAAATATATATTAATATTTTTCATAACCATAAATTAGTTTTCTGCAATTAAAAATATTTGTACCCAAAAACAAAAAGATAGTTTATTAAGTTTTGCTAAAATCTGATATATAAATGCAATTTTGCTCACCTGTGTTAGCAAAACTTTGATAAGAACCTAGACCTTTAAAACTCAACTATAACTAAAAATAGCTGTATAAAATTTTCAAAAAAAAAAGTTTAATTTTTCTGGTCCATAAATTTGAAAATATGCAAATAATGCAATTTTATAGACTTACTACATGCTTATATTATATGAAACCAAAAATTTATTAGATTACCCTTTCCTAAGGATTTCACATTACTCGGGCCAGGTTTTTGCGATACTTCTTCTGTAAGTGAAAAATACAAATAATTTTATATGTGATTAAATTTAGTTGCAATTTGGGAGGTGTTTTTAGATTTTATTTTTTTTTCTTGTCGCACTGCCATGTATTGCTTATTGACCTGCCTGCATAATACAAGCATTTTAACAAAATTACTATATTGTAGATTTATAAACATAATCTTTACCTCCTAATAAAAATTAGGCATTTCCTTCTTAAGGCTGATATCAGCTATGCAACAAATATACCTAATACAAGATGATTGCAAGCTGTGGTATTCCAAAGTGGTTCAATTAGATTGTATACGAAGAGGCCTAATTTTATACACTTTATATATAATGTGTCGTCTTAGCAAAAAATCTCTCTCCCTTACCGTAAAAAGCAAATAATTATATTGATTTTAGGATAATCTAAAAAAGTCAATTTAAGGGATTTCTTAAATATATATAAAACAAATCTAGTAATTTTGGTCTAAGTATATAAACAAAATTTGTTTAGCAGCAAGACCAAGTTTGAATAGATATCGTAGGTGTCTCGTAAGTATTTTTTATATTTCTGCATTTATAATTTCTAAGCTAATCTAAAAACAGAAGTATAGAATAAAATCCATTTTGTTGGCTAGACACATTATTTTTAGTTTTTCAATCATTTAATAAAACAGAGAAATTTATTGATATAATGTTATATCGCTTACAATTTTCAACATCAAAAAAGTTACGAGAAAATGAATTTTAATCAGCTGGCCTTTAACCAGATTGGAAATTATGTTATGTGAGTCGCGATGTAATTAGAGATAGGCATATTTCCGGCAAATTTTGTTGGTTGGGTTATACTTAAATATTGCCACTTCCTGTCTTGAGCATATTTTATGGTCAGCAATATGTAAGGGTATAATTTAAATTTTTTTAAGATGCTGAAAAGGGGGGGGGGCGGAGGACAGATTTAATACATATAATAGGATATGTGTTTAGTTAAACTCCTATTAAGTCATCGAAAATCATTTTCTTTTATTAGGGCGTATAAACTTCGTACTTAAATTTTAAATTTAAACTTTTTTTTGACATTTTTAACAAAAAGTTGCCATTTTTATTAATAACATTAATAAATTTTTAAAAAAAAAAATTTTAAAAAAAAATTAAGAGAAAGTTTTTTAAAAAAATTAAAAAAAATTAAAATTATTGAAAATTCCAAATTTCTAAAATTAAAAAATATGTAAGAAGTTTAACACGCCTTTAAGTATTTTTTTTTAAATATCTAAACTTTATTCTGGTTGGCGATATAGAGAATTTTTTAGTTTTGGCAATTAATTAATATGCATCTGTAATACATTAGAAAAAATGTGAGCAAGAAGAAATCATATGAGACCAAATTAATTCGACTTACGAGACTCATATAATTTCATGAAATTTATATTTTTGAACATTTTAAGATTAATTAAAAAAATTTTATAAACGCGCTACGCCTATTAGGAAATAATTACATTAAAGATCAATTTTCACCTTTTTCAGTTAGAACCAGTGTTGTTCAATTTTGCCCCAAGCTCACACATCTTGAGCTACAATGATTTTAGCTCACGTGCTGCCCCGGGGCAGACAAATTTTAAAAATAACGAGTTTAATGCACTTTTAAAACCTAAAATCGGGTTTTAAGTAACTTTTATATATTTTTAAGAAAAAAAATTTTGGGGCTCAAATTTTTTTAATATTGCCCCAGAGCTAATTTGCCCCGGTGCTGCCCCGGGGCAAACAAATTTTAAAAATAGCAGGTTTCTTGCACTTTTGATACCTAAAACCTGGTTTTAAGTGATTTTAGACATTTTTAAGAAAAAAATTTTTGGGGCTTAAAATTTTTCAATTTTGCCCCAGAGCTAAATTGCCCCGGTGCTGCCCCAGGGCAAACAAATTCCAAAATATTGAGTTTTATGCACTTTTAAAACCTAAAATTGGGTTTTAAGTAATTTTTAGACATTTTCAAGAAAAAAATTTTTGGGGCTTAAAATTTTTCAATTTTGCCCCAGAGCTAAATTGCCCCGGTGCTGCCCCGGGGCAAACATGTTATATCTTTTACAGCTAAAATTATTGGACTTTAGATACTAGATATTTTTAGAAAAATATTTTGGCATTAAAATTAGTCATTATATGATTTTAAGTTGTCCGCACTATGGTTCAATTTTGCCCCAAGCACACACATCTTGAGCCCCAAAGATTTTAGCACGCGTGCTGCCCCGGGGCAAACAAATTCTAAAAAGTGAGTTTTATGCACTCTTGAAACCTATAATCGGGTTTTAAGTAACTTTTATATATTTTTAAGAAAAAAATTTTTGGGGCTCAAATTTTTTTAATTTTGCCCCAGAGCTAATTTACCCCGGTGCTGCCCCGGGGCAAACAAATTTTAAAAATAGCAGGTTTCTTGCACTTTTGATATATAAAACCTGGTTTTAAGTAATTTTTAGACATTTTTAAGAAAAAAATTTTTGGGGCTTAAAATTTTTCAATTTTGCCCCAGAGCTAAATTGCCCCGGTGCTGCCCCAGGGCAAACAAATTCTAAAATATTGAGTTTTATGCACTTTTGAAACCTAAAATTGGGTTTTAAGTAATTTTTAGACATTTTCAAGAGAAAAATTTTTGGGGCTTAAAATTTTTCAATTTTGCCCCAGAGCTAAATTGCCCCGGTGCTGCCCCGGGGCAAACATGTTATATCTTTTACAGCTAAAATTATTGGACTTTAGATACTAGATATTTTTAGAAAAATATTTTGGCATTAAAATTAGTCATTATATGATTTTAAGTTGTCCGCACTATGGTTCAATTTTGCCCCAAGCACACACATCTTGAGCCCCAAAGATTTTAGCACGCGTGCTGCCCCGGGGAAAACAGATTCTAAAAATAGTGAGTTTTATGCACTTTTGAAACCTAAAATCGGGTAGTAACTTTTATATATTTTTAAGAAAAAAATTTTTGGGGCTCAAAATTTTTCAATTTTGCCCCAAAGCTAAATTGCCCCAGTGCTGCCACGGGGCAATTTAAAAATAGCGAGTTTTATGCACTTTTGAATATATAAACGTCGGTGCTTTTGCCATTGGGGCAAAAGATTTAAAAATTTAGAACGTAATACTGCCCCGGTGTTTTTGGAACCGGGGCAATAAAAATTATGCACTTGGTGCATTTTTTCTATGTCTGGTTAGAACTCTAATATCAATTTTATGGTAACTTATATTTTTATAAAACTATCTAATGTGAATATTTTCTATACAAAAAAGTAAACTGTGATTTAATAATGGTTATATATTTGATTAATAAAACTATAAGGCATTATCAGTTATACCTGTGTTTGTACTGGATTGTAGATTTTTCTTTTGTTGTGCTGTTTAAAGATATTAGATTTAAAATACAACCACCCCTCTTATATTTTTTTATTAAATAACAAACTCAATAATATCATATATATATTTTCTTTAATCATCTAAAATATGCTATCTTTATTATAATATTATGCAATTATGATTATTTTTAAATAAATAAGATTAAATAAAGTTTTCTAATTATTTATGTTAGCAAAATATGACAAACTATACTTAAGCATAAATTGGTAATTAATTTGTTATTTAAATTTGCCCTATAAAAATTCAATTTTATATTTTTTTAAAATTTTATTTTACTTTTGATATATTCTGTAAATTCTAGATGTAATACAAAATTTTATTGAACATGCAAACCTAGTTAATATTTTGGTTATATCTATAGTTAGGCTCAAAATCCGCTCGTTTTTCCTCAGGCAATTTCAGTTTATTATAATTTTGCAAGTTTTTATGCCCTCTGCTGACAGACACCTGCATCTATATGTCAAAATTAGTTTGTCCTATTCTTATTTGTGTCAAAAGGTGCAACAAGGATTTGTATTTAATAAATAAATATAATTGTGATATTTTTAAAAGATAAGGTATTTATTTGATTTAGGATCTGTGATCAGACCACTGTGAGCACAATAAAATAGCAAAATGTTTTAATTTTTAAATTTCACAAAACAATTTGTTGTTGAATGTTTATTGTTAAAAATCGCGCTTAAATAATATTTTTACGTTTTCTCATATATTTATTTGAAATGGGTAATATCCATTGTCTCGCTTACGTTTGAGATAAAGGAGCCAAAATTCTACTATTATGGTGGATTTTATAGAAGAGCAAACCGTGAAGGATTTTTTTTACTGCAGGTCCTTCTATCCTGAGTCGTTTTTTAAGAGAATTACGGACATCACATTACACAGCAAAATTTTCTCATTTTATTATATCTTTTTTAAATATTGATTTAATTCATACAAACTTCTTCTAACGTATTATATGATATGAAACCCAGTCCATCTTTAGGCTAATTTTAACAACAAACGAATAAGATTTTCCACGTCTCAACCAAAATTGCTCTATATACAACGTGTTTCTTGATTAAAAAACATATAAAGATCTAGTATGCTACTTATGCGTTAAAAGCAAATAAGACGACAACTTATATTTATCTAACTTCAGAATTACATCGTGAACAAAAAAAATGTTGTGGTTAATTAAAAGATGTAACAAAACATCTTTACCCTTATTTGCTTGGCTGCGTCGTTTATTGCGATAATTATCGACCTGAATTTTTAAAGAAATCATAGAGAAAAATTATAATAGTATTGTATACATCAAAATACAATATGTTCAAATACCATGACAAATGTAATTCAGTCGGGCTTGATTTAGGTAAAATTATTTCGCTTTTTTTTCAATAAAAGGTTTAAAAACCTTGTCTAGTATAAATTTTTAAGCTTGACTTTTTTTTCGTTATTATCATTTTGCATCTTATTTCGTGATTTCGAAGTCAAATTTTAAAAAGTTGGATGAAATGTAACAATCTTAATAAAATAAATACCTCAATTATTTTAAGTTAAAAACTCGCAAAAAGGTTTAGAAGCTTTCTTAAACCTTTTTTTTTGTTTTACGACGTCTTCCGTTAGGGCCTTGCATTTTTTAACTATACCGGATACCAGAGTTAAAATTAACAGGCCTTCGTGATCTAAGTTTTCATGTCTAAGCTCTTACGGTGCGGTCTCCGATTTAACCACTAAACATGCTTAATTTTGCTTAAATTGAAGTCTAGAACACAGCAAAGTTTATTCGAGGTCGTCCGGTCTACTGACCCGCGAAACAAAATTTTACAGAAATTATGAAAATTTAGTTATATGTTATTCGTTATTTACCGTAGTATTATGAATAACTAAAAATAGGTAGATATTACCTGTGTTTTTGTCAGGTTAAGACGTCGAGCGATTTCGATTCTTGCGAATATGCTTTCAAGCTTTCCCTGAACGAAAGCTTCTGAAAGTCCAATTTTTTGTTGAGAAGTATAGCCTATAGATAGTTAGGCATGTATAGAGTGTAACAATCATATTTAAGTTTCATGATAGTCTTATGCATAGCTGTATATTTTAATAATTATTTAAATATCTATTTAAATCTAGTATCATTAATAGTTGTTTGGAGGTTTTCTTGCTATAAATTGTACAGATATTTTTTTTTGTTTTTTTTAGTGTTTGTATTTAACTTGCCATTAGCATTACGGGATCCAGCATACTTTTTATTTATATACTTTCAAAATTATTATATATATGGGAATAAATTTTAAATCTACATATAATACAACACTAGTAATTATAATTTGGTCTAAGTCTAATAACAAATTTCTTAATTTTAAATAAAATTCTATTGGGGTCCATAACCCGACCCTCCCTATTTCAAAAAACCATATTCTAACCTAAATAATTAAAACCCTATATTCTAGCCATTTTTTTAAATAATATTACAAAAGTATATAAATTGTTTGTATTGTGTAATAATGATATGAAATATTTTTTCGTTTTCTTTAAAATATTTTATTTTTATGATACATAATAGACAAAAATAATTTTTACTTACAATTTTATTTTTATAAAACTATAAATATGTTTAGACCTCAAAACACGACTTGATCAAAATTTTTATTTATAAATTAATGTTGGAAATATAATTAAATTTTTAGATATTTTTATACTTTGTGTCGAATAAAATATGCAATATTCAAAAATATTAGTCTGTTATAAAGGTGCACGTATTTCTCTTTAAAGACTATAATTTTATAACAATTAGAGAAGTTTAAAGTTGGGGTACGTATGGTCTACATTAAAGCATTCGCGTTACAAATTTCTGACCCTACCATGTCAGTTTGCTAGGTTAATAAGATAATTTTGCGTTGTGTATTAGTTTGTACTATCTAACAAAAACATTAAATTTCAATTTTAACATAATTGTAAATTTTAGATACATTTATATTGAAAAAAATATGTAAAAGAATATAATTTATTTTTAATTTCATATAATAAATTGCTCAATTCAGATTAAAAAAATATATAAAAACAAAAATCAACAAGTTTTGGAGCTTTCTGCTAGAGATCAAACCTGCCAAAAGCACTTTATATCCGTTCACATGGTTTCTAATTAAACTTTAAAGTTCTGTGAGATACATTCAATTTTTTTTAAAAAACCAAATAGAAACAAACCAATATTGAGTTAACATATGTTTTTAGATATTTACAAGAGCACTGTTAAATTCAAAATTTAAATAAAGATCTTTCAAAACCGATAATAAAAATCCTATAATAGAATGCCAATTGTATTGTCTAAATATTTATGTTAGCCTTTGTATAGTAATTTTAATATTTGTGTATGGGTCGAGGTTTTTGCTAGTTTGGTATAAAAAACCATTTTTTGATATGGAAGTAATAAATTTGCCGAGGAGAATACGGAAAATATATATAAGATTGAGCATTATTGGATATACATATTGTTTTTAGTTAAAAAAAATTTTTGACCTAATTACTGGACAACAAAATTTTGACGACCCTAATCATCATTTATGGCAACCAAGGTTTATGGACAAGATTTTGGCGCTGATCAGGATGAAATCAAAATTTTACCAAGGCCTCAGATTTTTAGTTATTCGGCAAAAGTTATGATTTTTTAATTTTGGGGGTATTTTGGGCTTTATATCATAAAATGGGTAGTAACAAAAGTTTAAAATATATTTAGAAAACGAAAAAATTTATTATTAACGTAAGGGTTTTAAAATTTTTTTAAATATTTAATTTTTTTATATTTTTTTATTTTTGCAAAATTAGTGGTTTTTATCATAAACTCCGTTTTATGATCCTAAATAATTTGCAAGTAAATTGCTAAAATTTATGTAATAACCTTTTTTAGATATATTTTTTATAAGGAATCTGAATATGCCATTTTTTTTGTGGAATAAATAGTAAAAGAAATTTTTTGAATATCCGGGATTGTTATCGCAATATTCTACAAAACCCTCAAAAATCGTATGTCGTTTTGTCCAGTGTTATTTGTCAAACTGTGAAATACGATATATTTGATAGAGATTATATAGAATAACTATTACACTCGATTTATAAAATATTAAACAAGACTTATATTATATATATGGTCAATTCCATCTCAAATCGACATTTCCCTTGAAGTCTCAGTTTTGGCTGAAATTTGGTACACTCGTAGGGTCCTAGGGTGCTGATAAAAACCTAAATTTTTTTTGACCGGAAGTGATTTATGACCGAGATTTGAGCAAAGATATTTTTCATTTTTTTGCAAAAAAAAATGTGAGGCAACTTTGCGCGCATGTATCATCAAAAGTATTGTAGCTAGAGTCATAATTGTTTTTTTATTTTCAAGATCGTAATAAAGGCTATCTTAGATGCAGAAAATATTTAAAAATATTTTTTTAAATTACCAAAAAATTAAAGTTAAGTTTAGACAAAAAAAGCTCAAAAAACGTATCTTTGAATTTTCTGAAAAATTTATATAATATGGCCCTTAATAATGTTAATAAATATATGATTTAAAAAGCTTGGGACCGGCATGGCTTTTTACAAAATTTAAAAAAATTAATTTTTTGCATTAATTTTGGGACACATTTATGTTCTTTGCACTATATTAGAATATGCCAATGTGCCAAATTTGACAGTATTCAAAAAGCAGGACATATGGGTAATTATGTTAGACCATAATAGTTTGATTTAATTAATTACTACTATTATTAAATTTACAATGAAAAAGTGAACCTTAAAACCGAAAAAAGTAAAAATTTTGCCTGTTTTCAAAATCGACTCTAACCAGCCAACCTTTTTTTAATAATTAACATTTATTTTATAGATAAAATATTGTTTAATAACATATAATAGCCCCACCATTTTTCATTCAATTTTGACGCTTCTAAAATAAAAATACTTAAATTTGCCAAAAAACAGCAAATTTTTAGGTGTCAAAAAACTAACGCAGATTGTATTCGTCTGTGCAAGCTTTTTGTTTATTATTTTTGCATATTTAATTAATAATATCTAGAACCTATATAATAAGTCATAATTTGCCTGTTTAAGTGTTATAATAGTATATATGTTATGTATAAAAAATCTTAAAAGAACGAGATAGGTAAATTACAAAAAAATGAGATTAGGAAATCATTCCATTACTTTAATTAAATTTGTAATTTATTGGATTTATTAAAACATATTCTTGTTTTAAAACTCGTTAGGAACGCATTTAGTTATAAAATTTAGGTCAATGCCCAAATCCATATGCCTATAGAATCAAGTAACAATGATATTTCCTCTTTCTTTAATAGGTCTAGTGCGTCTATATTATAAAACTAAAATGTAAATGGAACTAAAATTGTTGGTTTAATAAGGTCGGATAGATATATATTGTATGCCTTGTTCTAAATAGTCTTTCAAAAACATATTTGGCATTTGTAAAAATTAGTAAAAAAGACTAAATGTCTATATTTTATTTATATCAAATTGGTCTAATATTTAGTCTTAAAATTCATCATTAAAGCTAATTATGCCCGTTATAATCAATTGAAGTCGTTTAACCCTATGACTTCTTTTATGTATTTATAACATTTAAAAAACCATATCACTATGTTCCATAAAATAATTGACTTTTTACGTTTATTTTAATTTTGTTAATAATCATAAATAAAGAACATCTGTTGAATCATAATATTCAAAATAGGCCAAATATATTCTATTTTACTTTTTATATCAGATTTAACGTTGTTGAGGCTGTTTAATTTAATACTATTGAATAAAGGAAAAAAATAAATTTTTACAAATTTTTTATTTTCTAAAATCCTCCTAAAAATTTTTTTATACAATAAATTTAACAAATTTTTTGAATTTTGCCGAGGATAAATATTCAATATTATGTACAATTTCTAATATTGTTCATCAAACTGACTAGTAAAAGTTAACAAATATAAGCATACAAATTTTAACTTTTTATTTTTTACACATTAGAATTTCAAAATACTTGGCAAATGTTTTTATTTCATAAAAAGTTATGGGTACGTTGTAAAATGTTGGGAAAAATTTATGTTATTTAGCGATGTTTTAAGTATTATTTAGGTTCAGTTTGTGTTTATTGATTAAAATAGCAGAGTGTAAAGAAAAATGTAAATGTGGAAAGCAATAATTGAGTAAGGAATATTAAAATTGGCTAATTGTGTTTTTATCGGAAAATTAATTGTTTATATATAATGCACTATGTATTAACTTCTTGGCAAGGGATATTTTCTACATAATGTAAACCTTTTAGCATAAATCAAACTCCTAGTATCTAACTTTTGCCAGGGTTATAAAATGGATGATCTTAAATTAATCGACCCAATTCGTAAATCAATCAACCCAACTTAATTTCTATAACTTTTAAAAATTGATGATATTCACGGGTAAAAAGTAGTGAGGAGTAATAAATTATAATGCCAAGCTAGTCACTTAGACATCTTACCCTATACAAAAGTATAGCGTGAGCTAACTGTATCAATTATAAAAATTGGTGTGGATGTGCGCAGTCAATTAAATCTGTTCATGATTGTTTCTATCATAGCCATAGCCGGGTAATTTCATAGTATTGAGGTCTAGGTTTGTGGTTACCGTTTTGATTTACATCGATTAATAACTATCCATAAGTGGGCATTGCAAGTTTTGGTTTATGTTTGAAAACTTTTTTACATTAATTTTAACTTTTAATTATTAAGAACTTTCTGATTCTAATCATACAAAGGTGGTTTTTGCTTTACTTTTAGTTAAAACTTTTTAAATATTTTTATAATTTATGCTTCCAACGTAACCCTAGTTTTGTAATATATGCGGCTAATTAAATTTTATTTATTTAGTATGCCGACTTAATTCTTCCGTCATGGCGGGTATATCACCGTCAAGCGGGAAAAAACTTTGGGCATAATTTGACGTTGGTTTAAATAAGCAACCTATAAAATAAAAAATATCATACTAAACACTCTGGACTGTCCACCTGCCAATTTCGGACAAAATGTCACGGTTCTTTATGCTTAATAATTAAGAAAAATTGAAAAATAAAGATTTATGTTTAAACTACGTATTTGGCGTTATTCATAATTTTAATCCATAAGGATTCTATCTAATTTTTTAGACATTTATGCGTCCCCACTGCTAAAAATTATTTTGACCATATAAGGCATTTTATTAATAAATTGCAGTACTTTGAATTGGGGTAATCTTTCTTATTTTATATGCCATTACTTGAATAATTCTTTTGCTTTATATTGTACGTGCCAACCTTTAAAATTTATATGGTAAAAACTTGGGTTTTAATTTTTACTTCCAAAAATCAACTTGGGTTTTAATATTACTTCCAAAAATCTTAGCGTCCGCCGCAACGCTTTAATAGCATGGCGAGCGTCATAGGCTGAAAAATTGAAAACTTGCCAAACTTAATTGGACGAATTATTGACTATGAACAACTATGAAAATTGTCCATGTGGGTTGTATATGTTTATTAATAGTTTATACCATCACGAATATGTTCGAAAATTTCCGAAACATATACTGGAAACTTATTAGTACTGAATAGTTATACTTACCGTAAACTTTTGCTTAAACTGACGGATTTTCTTCGCCGACTCAAATTTAAATTATGTAAATCTGTCCAGATAAAAGGAACATTCTTTTTACAAAGATTGTAAAGTGGTGCCGAAATTTTTTTTTGTAATCTGGAATACATACGATAATAACCTAAAGTACCGAGTATTGAGAGAAGTTCTGCTTTATTGTTAGGGTCTCTTTATTTCATCAACGCTTCGGTCCTTTGCGGTAAAGATCTGATGCCTGTGCACTAATCTCATGTTCTAAATATATTTTTTTCGGAAAATGAGTTGTTTTGACCTAATCTCATTCCCTATTCCTTGATGCGACCTAGTGCGATAGAAAGTCTTGCTTCCTGCATCGTTCGGCCAATGTAAGTATTTCATCTAGATAGGCAAAAACACCTTCTAAGTCTCCAAATATTAGCGACATTGCCCATTGAAATATTTGGGCCGATGCTGAGAGTCCAAAGGGTAATCG
This sequence comes from Acutogordius australiensis, assembly GCA_030555515.1. Lineage (NCBI taxonomy): Eukaryota > Metazoa > Nematomorpha > Gordioida > Gordea > Gordiidae > Acutogordius > Acutogordius australiensis. Next base: position 551,419 of record JAUIRJ010000007.1, on the reverse strand, counting down.
TAAAAATTGAATAAGACCTAAGTGTGTATTTATTGTCAAAATGTTGACGCTTTCTTCTGTTAATGCTAATTGAAGATAGGCTTGTGAAAAATCAAGTTTGCTAAAAATTCTAGCTCCAGCCTAAACGCGAAATTATTTTGGATAGGTTACTTTTTCTAAAAATTTATTAACTTTTTACCGCGCAAATGCGTATTTTTTATTTTCTTTGAAGTATTAAGAGAAGCAACTCTATATATTTGACTGATTTAAGAATGCTTTAAAAATGACATTGAAAAATAACGTAAGAAAAGCAACGACTCTATACACTCAAAAAAAATAATTTTCTACTGTTAAATAAGTTTAAAAAAATAATTTGTACTAAATATGTTAAAAATAAAAATTAAAAATGTTACCTGTAATGAATAATAATACCGTAACCAATAAAAATTTTATCAGTCCAATATCTCAATAAAAATTCCAACATCTCAATCTCATACACGCTCTTCAGTTTCTACGATATGATCTTGTGAAAACACCACTAATTAGGTTCAGTTTGTGTTTATTGATTAAAATAGCAGAGTGTAAAGAAAAATGTAATTGTGGAAAAGTAAAAATTGAGTAAATGTGGAAAAGTAAAATTGGCTAATTGTGTTTTTATCGGAAAATTAATTGTTTATATAATGTATTATGTATTAACTTCTTGGCAAGGGATATTTTCTACTTAATGTAAACCTTTTAGCATAAATCAAACTCCTAGTATCTAACTTTTGCCAGGGTTATATAATGGATGATCGTAAATTAATTGACCCAATTCGTAAATCAATCAATTCAACTTAATTTCTATAACTTCTAAAAATTGATGATTTTCACGGGTAAAAAGTAGTGAGGAGTAATAAATTATAATGCCATGTTAGTCACTAAGACAAGTATAAAATGCAATTTTGAATTTTCAAATTGGTTTGGTAGTGACCCAGAAAGTCGGCTTTGAAGATAGGAGTAAAATACTAAAAATTACCAATTTTTTTGTGAAGTTCCCTTTTTCTTTCCAAAATTGACAATAGTATGAATCAAATAAATAAATCTGTTATAGCCTAATATAATTACCCCTATGTCTAACTTCTTAAATATAATTAAATTCGGCACATTTAAATATTTTAATATAGTGCAGAGAGCAAATTTTTGCCTAAAAATCCAAAAAAAAAACTTTTTTTTTAAATTTTTTAAAAAAAGTTATGTCTGTCCCAGACTTTTGAGTTCGAATATTTATAAAGAATATTAAGGAGTATATTTTAGCAATTTTTCACAAAATTTAAAAAAATGCTTTTTTAGTTATTTTAAGCTGAATATTCTGCATAAAATTGTAAAATTTTCAAATGAATTTTTTAAAATAATAAACACTTGCAAGATAGCCCTTATTGTCCCCTTCAAAATAAAAGAGTAATTAAGTCTCTAGCTATTATACTTTTGGTCTTATAACCTCGCAAAGTTGAATCAAATGTGAGAATTCACCTTGCAATTTTTATTTCTTTTGCCCCTATCTCCGTCAAAAATCACTTCCGGTCAAAAAAAATTTCCAGATTATGAGATACCCTTAGATACTACCTCCATGCAAAATTTCAGCCAAATCAAAAGCGGTACTCCTCACGGACTTGTTGGATTGAGGTGGATCTGGAATTTTTTTTTGAACGGAAGTGATTTTTGACGGAGATAGGGGCAAAAGAAAAAAAAATTGAAAGATGAATTTTCACATTTGATGCAACTTTGCAAGGTTATATGACAAAAAGTATTATAGCTAGAGACTTAATTATTTTTTTATTTTGAAGAGGACAATAAGGGCTATCTTGCAAGTGTTTATTATTTTAAAAAATTTATTTTAAAATATTAAATTTTATGAAGAATATTCAGCTTAAAATAACTAAAAAAGCATTTTTTTAAATTTTGTGAAAAATTGCTAAAATAAACTCCTTAATATTCTTTATAAATATTCGAACTTAAAAGTCTGGGACCGACATGACTTTTTTTAAAAAATTAAAAAAAAAATTTTTTTTGAATTTTTAGGCAAAAATTTGCTCTCTGCACTATATTAAAATATTTAAATGTGGCAAATTTAATTATATTTAGGAAGTTAGACATAGGTGCCTTCATGTTAGGCTATAACAGTTTTATTTATTTGAATCATACTATTGTCAACTTTGGAAAGAAAAGGGAAACTTCAGATCAAAAAAATTGGTAATTTTTAGTATTTTTCTCCTATCTTCAAAGCCGACTTTCTGGGTCACTACCAGATCAATTTGAAAATTTAAAAATGCATTTTATACATAAAACATCGCTGTATAACATAAATTTCCCCGAACATTTTTTAACGAACTCAATTCTTTTTATGAAATAAAAACAAAAGTTTGCCAAGTTTTTTAGAATTTTAAGGTGGAAAAAATAAAAAGTTAAAATTTGTATGCTTATATTTGTTAACTTTTACTAGTCCTTTTTAGTTTGATGAACAATATTAGAAATCAAAATATTCAATATTTATCCTCGGCAAAATTCAAAAAATTTCTTAAATTTATTGTATAAAAAAATTTTGGGAGGATTCTAGTAAAAATAATAAGGTTAAAAAATTTGTAAAAATTTATTTTTTTCCTTTGTTCAATAGTTTTCAAATAAAACAACCTCAACAACGTTAAATCTGATATAAAAAGTAAAATAGAATATATTTGGCCTATTTTGAATATTATGATTCAACAGATGTTCTTTTTTTATGATTATTAACAAACTTAAAATAAACGTAAAAAGTCAATTATTTTATGAAACATAGTGATATGATTTTTTAATATTATAAATATATAAAAGAAGTCAGTTTTAGAGTTAAACAACTTCAAATGATTAGCAGAATTAGCTTCAATGATGATATTAGACCCAATTTAATATAAATAAAATATAGACATTCAGTCTTTTTTACTAATTTTTACAAATGCCAAATATGTTTTTGAAAGGCCATTAAGAACAAGGCATACAATATATATCTAACCAACCTTAATAAAGTTTAAAACGAAAAATTTTAGTTCCAATTACATCTTAGATTTATAATATAGACGCAGACCTATTGAGGAAATATCACTATTACTTAATTCTATAGGCATATGGATTTGGGCATTGACCTAAAGTTTTTAATAACTAAATGCGTTCCTAACAAATTTTAACACAAGAATATTTTTATTAAATATAACAAAGTACAAATTAAATTAAAATAATGAAATAATTACATTATCTCCTTTTTTTGAAATTTTCTTATCTCGTTCTTTTGAGATTTTCTATACATAACGGATATACTATTTTTTTAGCACTTAAATAGGCAAATTATGACTAATTTTATAGGTTCTATATATTATTAGTTAATTATGCAAAAATAATATAAAAACAAGCTTGCCCAGACGAATACAATTTGCGTTAATTTTTTGACACCTCAAAATTTGCTGTTTTTTTGCAAATTTAGGTATTTTTATTGTAGAAGCGTCAAAATCTAATGAAAAAAGCTGGGGCTAATCTATGTCATTTATCAATATTTTATCTATAAAATGAATGTTTAATATTAAATAAAAGTTAACTGGTTAACCAGAAAGTCGATTTTGAAAATAGGCAAAATTTTCACTTTTTATTTTAAGTTTCACTTTTTCATTTTAAATTTAATAATTGTAGTAATCAATTAAATCAAACTATTATGGTCTAACATAATTGCCCATATGTCCTGCTTTTTGAATACTGTCAAATTTGGCACATTGGCATGTTCAAATATAGTGCAAAGGGCATAAATATGTCCAAAAATTTGGGCGTAAAATTGATTTTTTTTGAATTTTGTAAAAAGTCATGCCGGTCAAAAACTTTTTAAATCATATATTTATTAGCATTATTAAGGGCCATATTATATAAATTTTTCAGAAAATTCAAAGATATGTTTTTTGAGCTATTTGTGTCTAAACTTGAATTTAATTTTTTGGTAACTTAATAAATATTTTTAAATATTTTTTATTTTAAAGGTAGCCCTTATTACGATCTTCAAAATAAAAAAAAATTATGACTCTAGCTAAGTACCTTTGATGATACATGCGCACAAAGTTGCCTCAAATTTTTTTTTGCAAAAAAAAGAAAAATATTTTTGCTCATATCTCGGTCAAAAATCAATTCCCGTCAAAAAAAATTTAGGTAGTATTCAGTTTAAAATAGCTAAAAAAACATTTTTATTTCTTGAAAAATTGCTAAAATATACTTCTTAATATTTTTTATAAATACTCGAACTCAAAAGTCTGGGACCGACATGACTTTTTTTTAAAAATTCAAAAAAATAATTTTTTGAATAGGGGGCTAAGCGCGATTCCCGCCATTAGCCCTCATTCAATTTATTTTCTTCTTTCATTTATTGTTGTTTTAAATTTTACAATTATTTTTATCACAACATACTTTTTGATTTTATTTACTCTAAGACAACAATTTAATGGGAGGCCCAAAGAAAAATAAACCGTTTCAGCAAGTGAGTAAGTCAACAGAACCCCAGCTTGCGGCACAAATTAACATCCTTAGCCAATCAATGGCAGTTATTCAGGCCAAACTAGCAGAATTAGAGACGGGCAATAGACTACCCTTCACCTCTAAGGACGTTAGTGCCGATCACCCGGGGTCAGACAAAGCCGGTCCTTCGTCGAAAAACGGTCCCCCCTCGTCTAACACCCCCCTTCTACCCCCACCCAATGATATCCTTTTAAATTTTTCAAACATAAATAATCACCAATCAACACCCCTTAAATTTAACAAGAGACCCTTTGAGTCCTCATCCCAAAGCAGCGTCTCGTCAAGGGAACACACGGACGCTTCCAATCAGGTAAACCCAGCCAGGCCCGCGGTTTTGAAGACAATACCACTTCTCCAAATACGTAGCTTATTTCCTGTAGATGGACCTTCCTTTCGATACACCTCTTATCAACCAACGGAATCTGTTTTAGCCTCCGATGGCACAAAAATAATAAAGACCCTTCCCAGATTGTCGAACGAAGAGCGAGCGGAGAATGTCGTGTTTAACCTACAATATGACTCAACAAGCTATATGAGTTGTTACAAAATCCAATCAACCACCAGTTTTCCTTCCTCCGCAAGAAGCTCCCTTCTTGGTTCGCCATCGTAAAGTACGTAAATACATCCTACGACCTCGAAGACCTCCTTCTGATACAAACACATTTTTTTAATGATTACGCACAAGTAGCCTACGGAAAGGCAGGTAAACAATATAACTGGGGCATTGGGGTTGGGACCTCGCCTATACCCAAGTTTGCGCCGACGGCCCCCTCTAACTTTTAGGCCCCGGCCAGTATCCCCACCCCTAAGGGAGGAGCCCAGGGAGGTACTGGCAGAAACCAGAAAAAGAAGGGCAAGACCGCCGAGAAAAAAAGAAGGTTGATACAGGCCCTTGAGTATTCTAAAGCTACTAGGGAGGGGGGGGGCCTATACTCTGGTCTCCCAGTTAATCCACCCCCCTCGCCACGGCCCCCCGGGTCTGGAAAGCATAAGGGCTTCTACACTCTTTAATGATCTAAGGCAGTTGCTCTACTCTCCTCCGGTCAATGCCGACGAAGATGACGATTTGCCTTCATCTCATTCTTCTGTAGATTCAGGTGTCTTCGAACCAGACCTGGCCGCTGATTGGTCCCCGGTTATTCCTACATTCCCGGGTGAGGAGGAACTAGCTTCAAGGGCTACGGACAGTCCCCCCTCAGGTTCAAGCGCCCCTCCGGCTCAGCCCTCTGAAAGGGAAAGACCCCCACCTGTTCCGCCAGGACTGCCCCTAGTAAGTGGGGGGGAGTTAGAGGACCCTTCTTGGGACACTAATCACCTCCCAGATTTGCCCTCTATCGAAGAGATTTTCACTCCAAGGAGTAATAATAATGGCCCGATTAGTGTTTTCAGGCCAGATGCAATCTTAGCTCCACATCCTTCAATGTCACAGTTTGTCCGCAAAGTGGCACTAAAGGGATTCAAGCCAAGATTGGATTTGGATAAGATCAGGGGCAACAATAGGAGATACTACATTCCTCCCAGGAGAAATATTGAAGCCGACAATGTCCTCTCCCCGGGGGACATTGCTGACCTTATTAGGGGTGGGGTTGTAGAAACCACGACTGATAGACTCACTCTTTTGCCCGTTTTTACTCTCCCAAAAGATGACATCGCTCGTATATTTATAAGTGATTTTTCAATAGTCTCAAAGAATTTCTTAAAATATAATTTTTCATTAAAATCAATACCTAAAATTTCTCAAAACTTAAGCTCTGCCAACTTTGCTTGCAAAATTGACCTAAAAGCAGCTTTTTTCTCCATACCTCTTCATGAGTCCATCAGGCCTTTTTTCGGGTTTCGATGTAGAGGAACAAAATACCGGTACAAGGTCATGCCCAGGGGGCCTCTTTTTCACCTTACGCCCTTCAAACAATAGTTAAGCATGCTTGCAGAATTAGTGTCACCAAATGTCATTATAACGCTTACCTCGACGATGTACTGATATTTGGGTCTTACGCGGGTGACGTAAGACAAGACACGATTCATCTTTGCAACACTCTAAGGAAATGGGGTCTGACAATTAATGAGGTAAAGTCCGTCTTAACCCCCGTGTTCCGGTAAAATTACCTTGGCATAACCATCGACTTCCAGCAAAAGTCCTCCAGGATCTCTAGGTTCGCCAATCGCAGAATTCTTGCCTGCTTTCAACATCTCCGAAATTGCGAGGATCTAGTCAGCAACCAACCACTTGCCCTTCAAATCTTAGGACTCTTAAACTACTATTTATACATCATCACTGGCTTGTCGAGACTTGCAATTCCTTTTTACATGGCGTTGGTCGGGCAAAGGCCTCAAAGCTTGTCACTACAAATGATGGAGCTAGCGTTCACTAAGGCCGTGCAACTAGAGCCTCTCTTCTCGATGACCATACCATTAAGCCCGCCAGTGGGCCCGAAAATATTTGCCGATGCGTCTGATTATATGGGTGGTTTTGTAATATATGATGACATGCAATCTCTTTCTTTTGAACTAATGTCTAGGTTGCTCCAGGTAAACGTAACAGTGGACTCCCACATCACACACAAAGAGTGCTTAGTGGCTGCCACAGCCCTCTTCATTTTCAAACACTTATACCCTGAAAGTCACCCGCCCACGCTGGTCATCGACGCGCAGGCGGTGGTCTGGGCTCTTAGAAAAGGAGGTTCACGATCCTCGGCAATGGAGAACATAATCACGAAGCTTCTAACATGGGTTGGCTTCGAGTACTTCAGGGCGGCTTGTATAAACATTAAATGGGTAGCATCAGAGGAGAATCCAGCTGACTTCCCCTCTCGATGGGAAACTCATTTCCCACTCATCTCCACAACCATCGCGGCTCTCACTGCTCCACTTCCTTCCATTACAGACCTCAATCTGTCTTTTACATCCTCAACTAACATCGACGAGCTTTTCGAAGCCGCACGATCCCTGGAACGGTCTTTTATCTCAAATCAATCAGAAGAAATCTCAGATCACGGCTCGCCTCAACATGTTGGCAGTTTATAGGGGGCTATATAAGCGCGATTCCCGCCATTAGCCCTCATTCAATTTATTTTCTTCTTTCATTTATTGTTGTTTTAAAATATTCAATTATTGTTATCACAACATTCTTTTGATTGATTTGTAATAAAGAGGCGTGCTCGGAAGCTCATAAAGAGCCGAAAAGCACCCAAAAAAAAACAAACAAAAATTTACTCCCTGCACTATATTAAAATATTTAATAGTGTCAAATTTAATTATATATAAGAAGTTAGACATAGAGGCAATTATGCTAGGCTATAACAGTTTTATTTATTTGATCATACTATTGTCAATTTTGGAAAGAAAAAGGGAACTTCAGATCAAAAAAATTGGTACTTTTAAGTATTTTACTCCTATCTTCAAAGCCGACTTTCTGAGTCACTACCAAACCAATTTCAAAAATTAATAAAAATGCATTTTATACATAAAACATCGCTATATAACATAAGTTTCCCCCAACATTTTACAACGTACCCATAGCATTTAATGAAATAAAAACAAAAGTTTGCCAAGTTTTTTAAAATTTTAAGGTTTAAAAAATAAAAACTTAAAATTTGTATGCTTATATTTGTTAACTTTTACTAGTCCTTATTAGTTTAATGAACAATATTAGAATATTTACATAATTCTTAATATTTATCCTCGGCAAAATTCAAAATACTTGTTAAATTTGTTGTATAAAAAAAATTTTGGTTAGAAAAAATAATAAGGTATAAAAATTTGTAAAAATTTATTTTTTTTCTTTTATTTAATAGTTTTTTAATAAAACAGCCTCAACAACGTTAAATATGACAAAAATAAGTAAAATAGAATATATTTAGCCTATTTAGAATATTATGATTCAGATTTTCTTTTTTTATGATTATTAACAAACTTAAAATAAACGTAAAAAGTCAATTATTTTATGAAAATAGTGATATAGTTTTTTAATATTATAAATACATAAAAGAGTCAGTTTTAGGGTTAAACAACTTAAATGATTATAACTGGCAGAATTAGCTTCAATGATGAATTTTAAGACTAAATATTAGACCCAATTTAATATAAATAAAATATAGGCATTCAGTCTTTTCTACTTATATTTACAAATGCCAAATATGTTTTTGAAAGACTATTTAGAACAATGCATACAATATATATCTAACTGACCTTAATAAAGTTTAAAAACCAACAATTTTAATTCCAATTACATTTTAGTTTTATAATATAGACGCACTAAACCTATTAAAAAAAGAGGAAATATCACTGTTACTTGATTCTATGGGCATATGGATTTCGGCATTGACCTAAAGTTTTTTAAATCTAAATGCGTTCCTAACGAATTTTAACACAGGAATATGTTTTAATAAATTTAACAAATTACAAATTTAATTAAAATAATGGAATGATTACATAATCTCCTTTTTTTGTAATTTACCTATCTCGTTCTTATAAGATTTCAATACATAAGATATATACTATTTTTTTAACACTTAAACAAGCAAATTATGACTGATTATATAGGTTCTAAATATTTGCAAAATCTAAAAAAAAATAAGCTTGCACAGACGAATACAATCTGCGTTAGTTTTTTGACACCTGAAAATTTGCTGTTTTTTGGCAAAAATAGGTATTTTTATTGTAGAAGCGTCAAAATCGAATGAAAAAGGCTGGGGCTATTATATGTTATTAAGCGATATTTTATCTATAAAATAAATGTTAAATATTAAAAAAAGGTTGGCTGGTTAACCAAAAAGTCGATTTTGAAAACAGGCAAAATTTTCACTTTTTTCGGTTTCAAGGTTCACTTTTTCATTGAAAATTTAATAATAGTAATAATCAATTAAATTAATCTTTTATGGCCTAACATTATTGCCCTATGTCCTGCTTTTTGATTACATTCAAATTTGGCACATTGGCATATTCTAATATAGTGCAAAGGGCATAATTATGTCCCAAAATTAGGGCAAAAAATTTAAATTTTGTAAAAAGTCATGCTGGTCTCAAACTTTTTAAATCATAAATTTATTAACAAGGCCATATTATATAAATTTTTCAGAAAATTCAAAGATACGTTTTTTGAGCTATTTGTGTCTAAACCTCACTTTAATTTTTTGGTAATTTAAAAAAAAAATTTTTTAATATTTTTTGCGTCTAAGGTAGCCCTTATTACGATCTTCAAAATAAAAAAAAAATTATGACTCTAGCTAAGATACTTTTGATGATACATGCGTGCAAAATTGCCTCAAATTTTTTTTTTGCAAAAAAATTAAAAATATTTTTGCTCATATCTCGGTCAAAAATCACTTCCGGTCAAAAAAAATTAGGTTTTTATCAGTACCCAAGGACCCTACCAGTGTACCAATTTTCAGCCAAAACTGAGACTTCAAGGGAAAAAGTTTGTCGAATTGAGGTGGAATTGACCATATATATTTATTTTTTTATATTACAAATATAAATCGTATCAATAAATTTAACTGATTAAATTTAGGTCGGGTAAAACATTTTATTTAAAATTCATGGAAAAAAATGTTATGAAATAAAAAGTAATTTTTGGCTACATCACTTTAAAAACAAGACATTTTACAAAAAAATTATAATTTTTATTATTATTTTACAATACATGTAAAAATATTTAAGAAAAATATGGTTGAAAATATTTAAGTTTAGATTTTCATTGAGGAAATACAATTGTTTTTAAAATATTTACAAACCTAATTCAATTATTAAATTCTAAATTTAGTTTTTAAACGTTGATAAAATGTTTATTATTGGTTTTGTTTATTATATATTTAAAAACATAAAAACCAAAAATTGGCCGTAAATATTTGATATTAAAAATAACAGCAAATTACCAATCACGGGTTAAATAATTTATCTGTTTAATTTTCAAACCATTGACACAATGATATTATTTAAAATATATTTGTAACATAATATTACCCGTATTTTGAACTTCTGCATGATTTGAGCCAGTATTTTGCAATCTTTGAGATAGCTCTCTTTCGGCTAAAAATTTATATATTACTTAATCCCGTCAACATAAATTATTCTTTATATAAATTAAGCTAAAAAGAATATTTTTAAGGGAAATATTTTGTTTATCTCTATTTAATTAATTTTATTTCATATGAAATTAACCTGGCAAAACATCAAAAAAGTGTCAATAAGTATATCAAACAAATTTTTAATATTTTACTATCTTTGTGAGGCACATCAGGCTGAGGAGATATTTTAATGCCTGAGCCAATTATGTAGCTACGGCTGCGGCTAATACTAATTTCAAAATAAGTTTTTTTTATATAAACGGCTAATATAAAATGAAAATGTTTTTTTGGTAATTTTAAGATATGCCTAACAAAAATATTGAATTTTAGGCTACCTTAAGGTTAAACATATGCAAGATTATTTTCCTTTAAGACTATTTTATTCACTTATCGTAGCCTAATGTGAGAAGAAACTAGAAGCATTAATTATCACACAAAGTTATTAACTTAATTTAGCTTTAATAATTTCAAATCTTATTTGTATTAAGCTCCTGGCCAGGCCTTATTAGAAAATTTTGGGCCTAGTCAGCCGGTATTCACTACAAATGAGCATGACAGGTTTATAATATATGAATGAGGTTATATCAAATATCCAATCTTCATACTAAAATTGTGATTTATATTTTTAACGATCTTCTTTTAGTTAAGATAGAAGTAAAGATAAACATGGAGTGATTTCTAGTTATTTTAAACCTTATATGCTTAATCTCTAAATAATATAATTTTATTAAGTAGAATTTTACCGTTACATTAACTTTTTTAGACTAAAGGCTCGATATACTCTTTTTTTTATAAAATAGAATTTGAACATTACAAAGGTCTAAAATTTTTTGAGAGTTATGAGTTTACAGAGATAAAATCTGCCATCTTAGGAAATATCAAATCCGTTTACCGTTTTCCCTAATCCAATAGTTCGTCAATTATAAAAATTTTAGATGAAAAGGTCAAAAAAACTAAAAAAGTTACAAAAACAAAAATAATTTAAAACTTTTTTTGGAATAATCACAATATCGAAACCGTTAAATTTAAACTTCAAATTATATCATTAAAAACCAATAATATATCATGTCGTATTTTAGGTTGGACGTGAAATATTTTGTATTATCTAAATGCCGATGTAAAGGCTTGATATATAAATATAGTTATTTGTGATTAAAAATATAAGTTACAAGGTATTTTTATGCGCAAAAAAAAATTCTAAATTTTTTTAAGGTATATTTAGATCTGTCAACTTGGTCAAAAAAGGCCATTTTTTGTACGGATCAAAGGAGCCTAAGACGGAAGAAACTAAGAAAAACGATGGGTGCATTATTTTATGTTTTCATAAAATTCACGTTTCTGACTTTGATATTTATTGGCCTATAAATTGATTATAATCGATAACCACTTATTTTAAATGCGAATAAGTTATATTCCTTATATAAATATTTTTTAAATTCCAAAATATATTTAAACTTTTTCTATCTAACTTAAAAAATACTTTAACAACAGAAAAATCTTATTTTTACACAAATAATTTAGAAATTATTGAGGCACTAAATTTAAATTTAATGGGATCAGAATCTTCTGAAAGATTTTTGCAACATATAATACTTTTAATCATACAAATTCTGGTGTCTTGTAAAAAAAGTGCTTTTAGAATGCTGAATAATTTTTAATGTTAGTCTGACCCTTAGTATACTAAATTTATAAAAAAGCATTTTTTGGGGCCTGCTCTACCAGAACAAACTGCCCTTTAATAAAAAAATAGTGCGGTTTTTTTTGCAACAAAGGCTCACTAACTAATATGTTTAAAATGGCATCAAAATAACCTAGATATTTTCTACAACAGCTAAAGATAAATTAATTTAAGCGTCAAATGTCAAAAAAAGTTTTAAAACTTGATATTTATGTTGTTAAATAAAGCTTTATGATTTTTTTAGCCCTATTAAAATACAAAAAATTATACTAAAAAACATTTTTTTTCATAAATTGCATTACAAGAACGAATACTGTATTTAGGTATTTATTATATTTAAAAGTGTTCGAGCAAAAACAAAAATAATTCTAATTTTTACATGTATATCTTTACAAGCAAATAATATTTATAATACGATAAATTAAAAAAATGCGGCTAATACTAATTTTAAAATTAAAAAAAAAACTTTTTTTTTTAAAAAATTATAACGGCTTAAGAATAAAAGATATTTGATCGTATAACATGCCTTACAAAAAAATTTTTTCAAAAAATATATTTTTTTAAAAATTTTTATTCAATTTCTTAGATAGGTAATCTTAATAATGGGCTCAATTTTTTTATCAAAAAACTTTTTTTTTTATTATTCACAGCCAGTCATAAAATTTTTTAACATAACTAAACTATGTAATGGCTAAGTCATTAACATACCAAATAAAAATTACCAATCTTTGCCCTGCAATGCCGAACATTGCGATTTTGCCTAACCTGATTTAATAAAAATTTATATTAAAAATTTTTAAAATTATACATTGATAACACTGGACAACAAAATTTAGGCGACCCTAAGCATCATTTATGGCAACTATGGTTTTTGGTTAAGTTTTTGGCGCTGATCATGAATATGAAATCAGAATTTTAGCCAATGCCTAAGATTTTTAGTTATTCGATGTCAAAGTTGAGATTTTTGAATTATTGGGTTATTTTAAGCTTCTATATCATTAAACCTATGGGTATTAATAGAAGTTTAAAAATATATTTAGATAACAAAAACATTCATTGTTAATGTAAGGGGTTTAATTTTTTTTTTAATATTTAATTTTTTTTTTATTTTTTTATTTTTGCAAATAAAGATTTTCGTCATAAATTCCGGGATCCTAAATAACTTGAAAGTAATTTTCTAAAATATGTAATAATCATTTTTAGATATATTTTCTATCAGGAATTTGAATATGCCAATAGATTATTTGTAGAATTTATAGTAAAAGTAATTTCATAAATTATTTCTGAACTTTAGAGGCGGTTTAAAAAAAAATGGAGGCATTGGATAAAAAACTAAAACCGGGATCGTTATCGCAAGAAAATTCTCTACAAAACCCTCAAATAATCGTTTATGTTTTTTTTTGTTTTCCAGTGTAATTTAAAACAATAATGCAGATGAAAATGTATACATATATTTCAACAAGTGCATTCATAAAATTCTAATGTTAAAAGATTTTTTTTGCTAGCTTTGACATCTTAAAATATATAAAAAACATTTGTATTAAAAATTCTTTTAATATGAGTTTTTATTCATCTACTTATACTAGAATGACTTATTTATGTCCAGCCATGCACATAGGACATCTAATTTATGTAAAATCTGATTATTACACGACCAAATAGTTGAAATAGTTTACCAGTAGAAAGTTTTAAAATAAAGTTTTTTCGTAGATTTATCTACATTTGAATGCATGTGATAGCCATTTTCTTAAAAGTCAAAGTTGGGTACCTGATCTTATATTAAATTAAAAGATTGAAATATATATAACAATAATATGTTTATTTAAAAACATTAAAATAACATTAATTTCATGATTTTTTTTCTATTAAAAATACCAAAAATGTTTAGAGTATTTTGTTTATATTAATAAATAAAATTCTGAATTTTGCACTGATCAACTGCCTGTAAAATATAATTATCTTAATTAGCTTAAGTTGTATCTCCAGAAGTTTTGATTTGTTAAATCTGCCCGTGAAAGCGGTGTTATGCTAATTTTAAATAATTTTTGTAATTCTACTTTTTTTAACAAATTCTAAATATAAATAAATACATTTATAAAAAAAGTTAATCATTAAAAAATACGAAAGAAAATAAAAATATTTTAAACAACACAAAAATTATTGAAAAAAAAATTTAAATTTGAGACAATAGGATCTAATTACCTGTCTTTCTTCCAGGTTCAGAGCTTGAGCAACTTTTTTTATTCCTGCCCTAGTTTCAAGTTTTCCTTGGACATAGGCTTTTAATAATCCATCTCTTTGTTCAAGAGTTAAACCTAATTACAAAATACACAGTTACAGAGTTTAGTTAATAAATAGCCTTATAAGCCCGTCTAATAAATAATTTATTAACCCTAGAGAAATTTAGTTTACTACTTATTTAAAATATTTCTTCTTAATTAGGGCGCTAAATTTTATTCTCTTCTTTAAAAATTTTTTTTTCACTAATATATGGGTTTTTACATCGAAAATTGAACCATTGTTTTCTACATTTCACCGGAGCATATATAAGTTTATTCATGAATTTTATTTAATCTTTAAATAATGAACAGCTGATAATCAATTTGTTACAATTTTTTAAAGTCTTAAAGTTTTCAATCCTTAACTGTTTTCTAAAAAATTAATAAAGTCTTAATGCACCCTAGAAAAAGATATTAAAATTTAGCAAATTATTATTTCGAGTAACTCAAACATCTGTTGTCTACATTTTTTCTGCCTTATAAACTCTTCCCCTCTAGGCAATAATACTAAACCATGCTGACAAGTTAGAAATAGTTTGTTGGTCCGTTTAAAGTTATTAGCATAAAAATTTTGTTGTATTAAATAAACAAATATCACAAAAAATAAGTTTATAAAAGCATTAAAGCTACCCATGATAGCCTTATCTATATTTTTTCCGTTTTTCTTAGTTTTCCGCCTTCGGCTCCTAACATTCGTCCGTATCGGAAAATTGCCTTTTTTGATCAAAAGAGAAATTGATATGCCCTAAAAAGAAATTTGAATTTTTTTCTTTATAAAAATTACTTGTAATTTATATTTATTATCAATATTGTGAAATAAGTATATCTAGCTCTTACTTTAGCATTTATATAAACATTTTGCCTCTACTTAAATATGACACTATATAATCGGTTTTTAAAAAATTATTTATAGTTTGAATTTATAAATATTTAGTTGTATGCAAAAAAAATTAATTTATTTAATTTTTTTAAATCTTTTTTGTTTTAACATTTTTTTAAAAAAAAATTTAATGTATATAGCTACTAACTATGTTTGTTAGTTAGAAAAAACTAAGGATTTAATAATTACAAAGATGGCAGGTTTTATCTATGTAGTTAATTCATAACTCTCAAAAATTTGTTGATCTGATTTACAATCAGTAATTTTTTGAGTTATAAGCTAATTACATAGATATTTTCATCATGAGAGTAATCCAAACTTAGTTAGTCAGCTAAAAACATTAAAAATTTTACAATAAAAGTCAAAAATACAAAAAAATATAAATAATAATAAACTAAATTTTTTGCATGTTCACAACAGCCAAACTGTAATTTCAAACATTAAAAAAATTACAAATCAATAAAATATTATATAATTGTTTATATGCGAAGCATACTGTAATCTAAATGCGGTAAGAGTTAGATATACTTACATTACTTAGATGATAAATAAGTTTAAAGGGATTTTATATGAAAAAAAAGACTACTAAATTTTTCCCTGCGTTCACAAAATCTTTCACTTTCAAAAAATGACCATTTTTTAATATGAACTGCTCTTAAGAGCCGTAGGCTGATTAAGGCTGTCTTGGTGTGTATGCTTTTATGTTTCATACGCTTAATTTTTCTGACATATTTATTGGCTTTTAACCAAAAAAAACGCTGAGCCTAGTTAGTAGGTTATAAATGTCAGCCATCGAATCCCTCAGCCGTTCCATTTTGGAGCTAGGGTAGCCTACGTCACGGACGGATGTTACATATAAATCTGCGAAGTTGTAAATTTAAGAGAGGCAAAGGCCCCAGATAGGCATATTTGGGGAAACGTGGAAGAATTTACTTTACCACTTTTTTTATTTATTTTTTTATAAAAAGGCTCTACACAAAAAGAAAAAACAGCAAAAAAATTTTAACAGGATTATATAGAGAGTTTTCTTGTGACGACGATACCTGATTTAGTTATTTTACCAATGCCTTCATAATCTAATTTTATGTATCCAACCTATGGATGGCCTACCCGTCATAGTTCAGAAAAAACTCCTTATAAAAAATAATTAACAAAAAGTTTTTCGAAATTTTTTGACGTAAAAACCTAAAATAATTTAAAAAAAAAATGTTTTAAAAATTTAACCGTTTAACCAATTGAAAATTTCTATTTCTAAATTTTTGCTTCTTCACAGGTATTAAGATATATAAACCAAAAATATCCTTAAAAGGAAAAATCTAATTTATCATCAAACCAAAAATCTGAGGCATTGGCTGTGACTCCTATAGGTATTCCGCACCAAACACTTGACCAAAAAAAACAGCGATGTTTAAGGTGGTCTGAAATTTGTTGCGTTATAGTTATATTTAACCTAAAATAAATTATGCATAAGTCTATTTGATATCCGTATATGGATAATTTAACATGATCACTATTTTGTAAGCATTTTAATTTTATTCGCAGCACATTGTTAAAAGTTGAACATGATTCGCCTTTCCATCAAAATTTGTAACATGGAAAAAAGTTAAATTATATTAATTTCTTGTATTTGCAATTTTATAAAACAAGATAAAAATGTGTATAGGAAAATCAGTAAGATACTTTTTTAGATATTTTATCACTATAAAATATATGTATTGATTCGCTTAAATTTTACCAAAATGGAATTTTTTTATTTACAAAAAATACAGCTTTTCCTTGTTTTATCGATCTTTTGCCATAGGCACATGTCGTTATCTAAATTTTGTCTAAAAATCAAAACACAAATAAATTACCAGTTTTTTGGAGGGGTGCGCTAGGTGAAATAGAGCTTAGCAATGTTTCAGATTGCTTTTTTTCCGCTAAAAGATAGTATAAATTAATAATCTACATCCTGGTGTTTACTTTATTCATTTATATAAACTAAAATCTTCTTCTTTAAAAAGATATTTAGATGCAATATAATTTTTAATTTTTTAATTATTAATTGAACTTGTTTTTTTTTCTAGTAACAATTAAAGGTTTGCAAATAATTATATAAATTAATTTTTAAAGCATTATTTAAACCACAAATAAATTTGATAAGCCCTGATTTTTTATATTTTGAGGTAAAACAATCATTTGATAGATCATTTTTTAAATGCTTACATATAAATAAGCTGCGTATGATAAAAACTAATAAACCATTAAATTATTAAACTGTCATTGTTTTTGCTTTTCAAATACAAATTAAATACACAACTGTTTTTCGTGTTATTAGAAAATTAATTTTTTTTTAATTTTTATAGATAAATTTTTTTTTAAAATTAATATATTTTGCAAAATATTTTATGTTTTAAACAATATAATATAATATTTATTATTATAAATTAAGTATTCATCACCAAATTGTGGTGCACCTCAATTCACGGAAAATGTAATTGTCATTTTTATTAGCGCCACAAAAGTTGATAAGAAGTATTTATTGTTTATAAATTATTTTTTTATTTTTTTTAATATACAATTAATTTATACTAGTTACAACATATTTATTATGATAGTTTTATGCTTTATTTGAGCTAGTAGAATAATAAACTTGCCTTTAAAATTTCAAAAATTGTTTACTTTTTCTGATAAAAATTAATTAGTCACCTATAAATCTAAATATAAAAAAATGTCAAGAATTTCAAAAAATTCATAATAAATTGAATTTTTTTTGCATATCAACAATTAAACTGTTAAACTTTAAATTTATATAATATTTATTAAAAACCGCTAATTTTTTGTGTCGATTTTTTGACGTGAATTTGTATTATCTAGATGTTAATGTGAGAATTTGATATAAATTATGTTTCTCGTTATTTAAAAATAAATTACAAGCAATTTTTATTTTCAGGGTACGGGAGGTCGTAAAATCTGCTTAAAAGAGAATTTTTCTATATAGACCGATTTGAGCCAGATGCGGATAAGAAAAACGGAATATAGAAGAGATTAGGCATAGGGATGCATTCTCGCATGATTTCATAAAATTTCCTATTTTTACATTGATATTTGTTGACATATGTCATAAGTTGGCATATATTTTTATATTCCAAACTTAATCTCGCATTTTCTTAAAATTAAAAAAAAATAAGTTTTGCCAAGTTTATCTCTAATTTATGGGTTAACTGTAGCTTAATATACCCTGTTACAATTTTGACAACCTAAAATAAGCTCATTAATTTTACAAAAATCGTATGTTTACGTGAATTTTAAATAAAAACTTAGTTAGATTTTTATTATTTTATGTTATTGATAAATATATGAAACATATTTAAATTAAATTTTTTTAACTCGTTATTCTCACTCTTATTTTGTGAAAACTCTTTATTTTTCATATTTTATATAATTACTTAAGAAAGTTATTAAAAATAGTTGTACATTAAATTAAATATCCTTACCTGTCTTTGTCCTGCTACGTCGATTATTGCGATATATTTTAACCTGTATTTTTAGAAATTAAGATAATTGACAAACAAATATAAACAACAACTCTCATTCATAATGGTAAAGTTATTTTTATAATAATTAAAAATAACTTTCCCTTATTGCATTTTCTTTAGCTTTAACCGAATAATTAGGTTTTATAATAAAAAATTTTATTCAAATTACTCGGCACTCCCATATATAATTTTTTGAAAGGATTATTTGCACATAAGTTTTAAAACAGCTTAAAAATGAGCCAAAATCTAAAAAAAACTAAATGTAAAAAATTGAAAAATTTTTACCTGCTTTTCTGTGAGATCAAGGGCCTGCGCAATTTCTTGTATCCCTAACTTAGTATTAAGTTTTCCCTGTTCAAAAGCTTCTGAAAGTTTAATTCTTTGTTCAAAAGTTAAACCTAATATACAATAAATAAACATGAATTGAGAAATATAATATGGCATTATAGATTTAAACATTTTAAAAATTTTTCTAATTATGCTAACACTTCCAGTTTACAATGAATTTAATACAGGTCAACAAAAATTAAAACCTAGTCAACAATAGTTATGTCAGAAACGAGATTATTATTAAAACATAAAAGATTGTATCCCGCTGATGGCCTAACCTCATATATGTTTTTCGTTTTTCTAAGTTTCTTTCGCCTATGGCTCCTCAGATCCGTCTATATCGAAAAATGGCCTTTTTTGACCAAATTGACAGATCTAAATATACCCTAAAAAAAATATAATTTTTTTTTGCATATTAAAATCCCTTGTAACTTATATTTTTAATCACGAATGATGGAAAATATTTATTAATATATCAAGCCCTTACATCGGCATTTAGATAATAAAAATATCGCGTCCAAACTTAAATACGACACTATATATTATTGGTTTTTAATGAAAATATTATTTGAAGTTTGAATTTAACAGTTAAACAATTTTGGATATGCAATTTCAATTTATATTTCTTTTTAAATCCTTTTTAGTATTTTAACTTTATTTCTAATATTATATTTTTATACCTGACTAAATAAGTTTGATTAGAAAAAATGGTAAACGGATTTAATATTCCATAATATGGCAGGTTTGATCTCTGTAATTTACTCATAACTCTCAAAAACTGACTTAAGTTATACTAATATCCGTTTTTCTTATAATCAGCAAAAAAAATAGAAAAAAATTCAAAACTCTAGGAAAATGTTATTACTTGGTGTAACAAATTATTTTTTGATATAATATTTTATAAAATATGGGCATGATTGAAAAATAGTAATAAATCGGATGCAAAATTATCTAAGTAAAAACTAGAATAATTCAAATTTGTTGATATTAGAAACAAATTACTTAAATGAGAGCAATTTTTAGACTACCAATTCATTTTCTCAAAATAATAACCTAAATGGGCCAAATTTAGATCAAAGTTTAATAAAGCTTATCTGGGTAATAATAAATAAGTTTTTATTGGTAAAAATATTTGTGTAAATCATGCATATAAAAAGTGTTCTTTAAATTAACTCAATTATGAAATAATTGATTGTATAACACAAGTCTAAAAAATTGAAAGTTATGAGCTAACTACTTATATCCTACAATCTTAGGAATTTTTAAATTGGTTTACCGTTTTTAACATTAAAAGTCAGCTATATACATTAAATTTTTATAAGAAAATGTAAAAAAAAACAGAAAATATTTAAATATATTTTTATTTTATTCAATAAATATTAAAATAAAATTTTAAATAATATATTTATTGAAAACAGATAATATGTCGTGTAGTTTTGATTATGAACGAGGAATTTTTTATTTTCCAACTGAAAAAAACTTAATATTAAAAATTTGATTTTATTATTTAAGATGATAAATATAAGTTACAAGGTATTTTATCTAAAAAAACACAAATTATTTCTTTGGGATACTCTAAGGTAGCAAGATCTGTCAAATGATCAAAATAGGTAATTTGACATGGACGGATCTAAAGAGCCGAAGGCGGAAGAAACTACAATAAATCAAAAATATATATGAGATAAGGTTATTATGGGGATGTATGATTTTATGTTTTTATTACCTTAGTTTTAATAAAATTGAGATCTCTGGACAATAAAGGAAAACAAAATATTTGAGGGTAGATTTCCTATCAGCAATTTCTGTAGTTTTTATCCAATGCCTTAATTTTTTGTAAAGAGCGTTTCAGGTTCAGAAAAATTTAAAAAATTCTCTTATTAATTTTCCAAAGATAATGCCTATTCAGATTTCCAATAAAAATATATCTAAAAAAGTATATAGCTGATAATTTATTTTTCTTTAAAATAATAAATTTACAAAACGGATTTTAAAAACCACTAATCTTGTAAAATTAAAAAAATTAAAAAAAATATTTTAAAAATATCATGAATGTTTTCATAGTACAAATAAAATTTTAAACTTTATTACCATCGATAAATTTTATGATATAGAAGCCCAAAATACCCATAAAAACTTAACATTAAAAACTACTAAGAATCTTAGGCATTGACTAAAATTCTAATTTTATATTCCTTATTAGCACAAACTTGACCAAGAACGAGCTGCCATAAATGATCCTTAAGGTCGTGCAATATTTAAATTACCAAATCGATTTTTATAGCAAACATTATAAAGTATATAAGCATACAGATAATGAGCTCTGATTGTTAATAATCAGTAGCCTCATATTTTTTAAATTAGCTTAGATTAATTTTGAAAATTTGCCCGTTAAAATAATATTATGTGAATTTGCCTATTCATATCAAAGCTAAAAATATATTTTTTTGGCTAATTATTTTTCTGCCCTTTGTCTCCACCCCCCTTTCAACTACCCCTTATTATTAAAGTTTCAATCCTTGCTCTGAATATTTAATTTACCTAAAACTCCTATAAGAATATATCCGAAAAGAGCCAATAAAAGAGGGCTCTTCATATTGAATATAAATATTTAAAAGTAAAAAAATTATTGATAAGGAAAAAAATTTAAATGTGGGAAGAGAAAAAAAAATATGGAAAAGAAATTTGTGAAAAAAAAGCTGCTTATATTAATCAAATAATTTATATAATTTTGGCCATGGTGCCAAAAACTTTGTTGACAGCATAACATAAGGATTAGCTTAAATGTTAGGAGATTTTAGCTGATATCGAATAGTGTTATTTTAGTTAAAGGGGAGGGGGCTGAGTGGGGGGTTGTATAATTAAGCGAATAGATTGATAGATTAAAGCTTATGTTACAAATTTGAATTCGCATATATTTGGCACACAGCAGTTAAACTATCAGTTAAAAATTAAAGTTATATAATTAGCGACTTAATTATTCTATCAATGGGATCATTAGATTCTTTTTTGAATTTCTCTTCTACTCTGGATATGGTCTTTAATATGCTAAAAAATTAGAGCAAATTGACAATCTAGGTGTTTTAGATTTTGACTTTAATAATATTGTGTACTTAATGAATCCGTTTTCGCTTTCATAACACAGATACAGTTTGACTTGTTTTGAGTTTTGAATAAAAAAATGTATGCATGAGTTACAATGCTCTCAAACGCTGGTAAGTATAAATTAAAATAATAACCTCCCTCCTTGTACCCATTAACCATAAGGTTTACAAAAAAGATGTAGGTAACTGAACACGAATCAGGCTTCGTTTTCACACACAGCTCAATTAATACTAATGTCAAAAAAGTAAGTTTACAAAAGCTGAGCATACATATCCCTATGATAATATATTCCATTTTCGTATTTTCTTCAGCCTTCGACTCCATAGATTCATCCATATCAAAAAAATGGATTTTTACTACCAAGTATCCTTTTTAAACCTCGAGAACATGCTAAAAAGAAAAAATTTAGTATGTAAACATTACTTGTAACTTATATTTATCATATTAAATAATTAATAAAAGAATATATCAAAATTTTACATCAGCATTAAATTAATACAAATTATTCCTCCAAACTTAAACACAATATATTTACAATTTATTGTGTTTAAGTATATTAATAGAGGATAGAATTTAATAGTTAAGCTATTAAAATATGGAAAAAAAATTAAATTTATTTTATTAAATTATTTTTGGTATTTTTTAGTTTTAACGTTTATAGCTTACTTATTAAGATTAATTTGAAAAACGGCGAATTTTGAATCCTAATTAAAATTTGTTGATCTGTGATATTGTTTGATTGGTAAGAAATTTTAGTCACATTTAAGTGATACTACATGTCGTGAAAGAGGATAGAGCTTTTACTGTTACAATCAAAATAGGTTTACTTTTAATTTTCTAAACAAACACCATAATTTTGCATATATTTTATATATGGACAAAAATTTGTTCTTCGGAAACATTTAATTATTTTTTCAAATAGGCAAATATGCTTACTCAAATATTTAATCTGAATTTAAAATGATATAAAAAACGGCAATACATATGAAATTTAATAACACAGGAACACTATCAATGTCAGAAAATATAAGTTTATGTACATAAAAGCATACATCTTCAAAACGGCGTTTTATATATATTTGTCGTTTTTCCTAGATTCTTCCGTCCCGCCTCTTACCGTCATCAAAAAATGGTTTTTATAAACGAATTGATAGATTTTACGAACTAACCCTACTTAGTTTTGATTTTTCCTTTTTTTGAAAAAATATATCGTAATGATTTATTATCTAAAATTATAAGAATCAAAATATTTAGTATATTAGCATATAAAGAATATAAAATATTTTGCGTCCAAACTTAAATACGATACGTCATATTTTTGGTTTATAATAATAACAATTAAGCTTTAATTTAACAATTGAGCTGTTGTGATATTTCGAAATTTTTGTGGAATCGTTGTTTTTTAGACAATTTAAAGTTTTCAATGTGCCTACTGATTAATTTAGTTTAAATAAAAGCGGTAAAAGGATTTAAAAATCTTTAAGATGCCAGGTTTGTTTTCTATAGTTAGCTCATATAATTCTCAAGAATTTGTTGAAGTATAAAAAGCAGCTCAGGACCTAAATAGTATATTAGATTTCATATCCACACCATTATCAACAGGTCATAATGTTTATTAAATATTTTTGCCAATTAATTTTGTGTTAATCCTGGTTTATATGCTTAAGCAAGCATGACACAATTTCTTGCTAATTCTTGGCAGCAAAAACTTATATTTTATGATAAAGTTATAGAATGCAATTATCTTTTTTTAGGGCTTCCTTTTCTAATTGGTTTTTTAACATATATTTTTACTTATTATTATAGTATTAAAAACTTCATATTTGTATTTTATTTACATTTAGTGGCTCTTTGTTTTTTTTACAACTGAAAAGCTTCAAATATTTGTAATGGTAATTTTAGTATCCAAGTAATTTTATTATTACAGCTGCATGTAATTATCTGTTTTTGTTTTGAATGTGAAACCTTTGTTTTTATATAATTTTTATTTCTATTTAGACAATTATTTTTATGATGAAGATGGTAGTATATATTTTAATGATTAATACTTCTTTTTTTTTTGATTTTTTTTAAAGTGTTTGAGTTTGTGCTTACTAAATTGTTATATGTTATTTTTACCATGGATCTAATATATGCTATAGATTAATTTTTTTATACATTTTTATTGATACGCAAGGTTACCAAATTGAAAAAGGCCACATAAGCAAGTTTGATTTCTTTACAATCCACCTATCTTTCCCTCTTTCATTGTTTTATTATTATAAACCATGTTTGAAAAAGTGTAAAATTAATGGAGAAACTCGGCGTTTTTTCTTGGGGTCAAGAGAATTCGTCAGAATTTATATTGGGAAAAAATGTTACAAAAAAAATTAGATTATAAAACCCTTTAACTAGAAGCTCTGTTGGGGTCCAGTGTGACCTCAAATGGTTTTTTTGTCTAGGCTTAAACGGTTTCTGGCAAGTGTAAACTGATCTGCGGGGCTACCTAAGTTAAAAGTTAGTAAAAGTTTTATTTTTGGGGGTAAAAATCTTGAAAAACTTTTTATTAAAACTTCAAATTTTGATAACCAGCTTTTTTTAGTAATATAATACTAAATTTATAAATATTGTATTATTTAATTTTAAATTTACAAATTAAAAAACAACAACTTTTATTAAAATATTACATAGTATATAAAAGTTATAATATACAGGTCAACTATCAATGGCACAGCAACATATGAAAACATAAAATATCCCCATGATGGTCTTATCTTATAAATAATCGTTTTTTAGTTTCTTATGGCTTCGGGTCCTTACACCCGTCCACATAAAACATGGCCTTTTTTGACCTAATTTACAGATCAAGACCCTAAAAATATCAAAAATTCATTATTTCGCATAAAAATCCCTTGTAACTTATATTTATCATCTCCAAAAATGAGAAATAAAATTTAGTACATCAAGCTCTTACATCAACATTTAGATAATACGAAATATTTCGCGTCCAAACTCAAATACGACACAAAAAATCGGGATTTAATAAAAGTTTTATTTAAACATTAAGTTTATTAGTTAGCTGTTGTATATATGCAAAAAAAAATTTCAATCTATTTTTTTTTCGGCAATTTTTCTATTCCACAGTTTATAGCTAACTAACCTATCTAGAAAAAAAGGAAACGATTTAAAAATCCCTAAGATGGCATGTTTTTGTAATTAGCTCATAACCCTCCAAAATTCGTGTTGTAAAAAATTCAATTTAATTTTGTTTAAATTTTTTTTGTTTTTATCGACACTTTTTATAAAAAATTTTAATGTTTATAGATGACTTACTAAGGTATAAAAAGGGCAAATGGAATTATAAATTCTATGGCAAGTTTCTGTAATTAGCTAGGGTTATAACTCTCAAAAATTAGTTGACCTCAACACAAATTGGTTTGACAACAATTAGTTTTATAAAGCTACCACGTTGAAACATTTTTCGCTAATATGCGAAACCCGGCAGAACATATGCTGACGCTAAGGGCAACATGCAAATTTGACCGTTAAAATGAAGTTGAGAAGTTAAGGCTTACCACGTAGAGGAATCAAACATGGAATATAAATTTTGCCTTTGATAAAGGCTATTAACAACTTAAATTGTTTTAAAGGCTCCATATATTTGTAGGCAATTTTAATTTTATAAATAAACAACAAAATAGCTGATAATTATTAGTTTTTCTAGGGTGATTAAGTATTTAATGTTATAAATTTTTTTTTGAGTTTTAAAAGATTTAACACATGTTATTATTTTAATTCTAATTAAGATATCATATTAATGTTTTTTTAAAAGGAAAGGGGGGCGGGGAGGGGGAGGTTGTAAAATACGTAAATATATTTAAAGCCTTGGAATATACTGTCTAGGACCTTTTTATTACATTTTTAAACGTTTTGCTAAAATGATCATAAAATGACCGTGTGCGCACGCACGTTTACTCCTTTAGGCTTATGCTATTCGAATAAAAATAATTAAAACTTTTAATAATTAATCATATGCTCATAAGTTTATTTATTAAATAAACCATATTTTTAAATTTTTTGTGCGTGGTTTCGGCCTTTATGATTTTGACTCATACGTTATTATTTGCTCAAAATCAAAGGCAGTAAGTTAAAATTATTAAAAAAAAATTATTTGAAATAAAAAATGTAATAAAATTAAAATTTAATAAATAGTGAAAATGCTGAAAGTTAAATAGAAATTATTTAAAGTTGTTATATATTAATAAAAACATAAAGTCATTATTTAGGATTGTATCATTTGATTGTTACAGTTGTTGCACATCTGGCTCTAAATTTTAAATGTAATAAAAGATAGGTAATTTTATGATTTACAATTTAAACCCTCTTAAAGCGCTCAAAAAAATTTAGGTTTTGTTATATATAAAATTTAATATTATTAAATTTTTTTTATTTTATTCGTAGATTATAAAATATAAATCATAATCTATTTTTTTATTTATAAATTTTTTATAAAATTAATTGATCTCTGAACGTTGCCATTACGAAAACTTTCAGATATGTTTATTTTTTGTAGATTTAAGGCTCATTTCTTATAAGGCTTTTTTCCACGCGCTATTTGAAAACGCGCCTAAAAGATGTTTTATGTCTTAAGTCGAGCAAACTAAAGAAGTTTCTAATAAAGGCGGTTTTGTAAAAACACGAAGATATATGACTTCTTAAACTCGCTTGATTTTTATGATATTTTATATAGATTATTTGACGTTTTTTTAAAAGTTTTAGTTTTTCGCCCTAACTTTCGTGCAACTTTTAGGAAGAATATGTTAAATTTCTGTTTTGCTTAAACTACTTTGTGAGTATACTTAAAAATTTTTAATTTTTGGGGCCCATAAAATTTTTTGATGTGCTGCTAAGCCATTTGCGCCTTAATTAGTGTTCGATCAGATGCTCAAGTAGTTCGGGTAGTTAAATATAAAGCGCCTTTTAAGAATACATTTTTCGCCATTAGGTGGAATCAACACCATAAGTAATAAAATGTTGCAATCAACCATCTTTTTTATTGACCCAGCTTAAAAAAAGATAAGGTCATTAGCCGTTCTTAAATCGTATCAAATAATAAATTTAAAAAAATTTTGCCAAAAATGGATTGAATTATACTTTCAATGCGACCCACAAGGTTAAGCAACTCAGGAACGGTTAATTCTAAAGTGACATATAAACAAATTAAAATTTTTTTTTCTATATATCGTTTGATATTTGCTGGGGGCTTAATTAATGGATTACCCAGAGTGTTAAAAACTTTTAAATATTTTTTTCAATTTATTTTAATATAAGGTTTGGAAAAAGTTAAAATTTTAATGTTTTAGTTACCACAGATATACTTTAAAAATATTAAAAAATATATGCATCAAGTCTCGAGAAAATTAAAAGACTCTAATTTTTTTATAATTGTATTTTGTAAAATATTATAGATAAAATCTAAATGTCATATACCAATAGATTATAAAAACAAAATGTATTAGATTCATTTAAATTGCATAATCATTTTTAAAATTACCTTGCGCGCTTTCTAGAGATTGTTAAAAGATATATTTCATTGACAAATGTGATTGAAATCAAACTAGTATTAACAGACAACATCCAAAATGTTTAGTTAATTATAAATATAACTTAAAATATATAAAAAAAACTTTTTTTTTAAATTAAGCTAATTGCTTCAATTTTATGTTTATAAAATATTTTTTAATTTTAGATAACAATTTGAGGCTAAAATAATATTTTCAAATTGTTTTGGTTCATAAATATCCCAAAACCTTTTAACTTGCGACAATTAGGGTCAGTTAATTGTGTATAGTCAACCTTAATGCTTTTTCAAATCAAAGTTATTTTAAATTTTGCTGTAAAGAAGAGTAATTGCTTCTATATTATTTTCATGACGCTATGACTAACAAAATATTGCAATTAATTAATCTTGAATAGTGTTGCAACATAGATGTAATATCGCTAGATTCGCATGAGTTTAATAATAGGACAACTTAATTAAAAAGTCTAAAAAGTTTTATAATAAATATAGCCTTTAATCAAGACATTGGGATATCCGGGTAAGGGGGGGTGGGCTAAATTTTGATATTTTCTTGCGAAACGTTAACCTTTATAACAATATACCCCATAAGTTTCCCCAAAATATTTCCCAACCTAGGCCCTTCTTTCCTTAAAAAATCCTGGGTACGGCTTAGTTTAGATTAGATATAAAAAATTAATTATATCTTTTTACCTAATTTATATAATCCGAAAACATGAATATTAAAAAGTATGGGATGGGTGTACGTACTCCCAGCTGCCGCTACATATTCGTTTATTCATTATACCTGCTACATGTTTAGGTAAGGCATTTAATAAATCCTTTCTGGCAGCTATTAAAATTTAAAAAACATATTATATTAGGTCACAATTAATTCTATATTTATCATATCACCATATAAAATATATATAAACACAGAAAATAAAAGTAGTTATAAGATGCTACATGGCTTTGGGCTGTTTTGCGCTTCTTTAAAAATTTATCTAGATAACTTAAGTTAACTTCAAATATTTTTTTGTTATAAATATTTTTTTATCTAATAACCCCTATATACGCGCTCCACGCTATAATACCTCACTCGTTTGTTCTTCGACTTTTTCATATACGTTGTTCTTACACTTTATAGTTGTGTTAAAATCCTTTAGACTTGAAAAACTATATTTCTTTTGCACCATATAACATTCCATTCAATTTTTTTTTCTAGTAAATCACGAAAAAGGCTTTAATTTTCTCATAAATTGTTATTCTTAATTTTTAATTAATTATTATATCAGGTATGACCTAATTCAATAGGCTATGAATCAGTAATAAAATAATGTAAACTTAAGAGTTATTAATAAAAAAAAATATAAGCAGAGCCAAGTTGTTTATTCTAAAAAAGTGGAAAAGTAAACTAAAATTCTATTGTCTAAATGCGGAAAAAAGTTCTTATTTAAATAAGTAATTAAATTTTTTTCATTTATAATGCATACTGAGAAACAAAAATATACATTAATTTCTGTTTAAAAGAATTTGTTTAGTTTATTAATCATAATATGGTTAAGCCGGAATTATTATAAAAAAAGACAAAAACAAAGCTTAAATCAATCAATATTCTATTCATAATTTGATGTTAATATATTAACTTTTATTGGGATATTTATTCTTGTTGAATTATAAACATAGGTTAACCTAAATATTAACTTAGAAACTACTTAACTAGTGTTAAATATAAGAGTTAACCTTTTTTTTTCAAAAAAAGTTAAAAATTATATGATATTTGGAGTAAATTAAATTTTGTTTCACGTTTCTTTTATTAGGAATTTGGTTGATCAATTTAATATATTAACGTATTAGATGATTATTCTATCATGACTTTACATATATCTCTAGTTTTTTCTATCCGCACTCTTTATTTTTTATAATAAAAGATAAAAATTTAGGATTACAGATTATATCTGACTGAAAGATATATTATTTTAAGCCTTTTTGCCTCAAAATATACCTTTATTAAAATGAAAAAATATTATTAAGGTGATTTGAACCTTGTAATTGTTTAAAATATCTTAGTCTTGACCATATTAAAAAAACTTTATTGAATTAAATAAGTTTTATTTTACAACTTTAGCATTCAGACAATAAATAGCTCTTTAATTAAAAATTTTTTTGGGACAAAATTTAAATTTTTAAAAAATTAAATAAAATAGATGGACCTTATATTATTTTTTTTGAGTATTCTTTTTGGGTAAAAATCTAAATTTTACAATTTACCCTCATTGCTAACGGTTTCCAGTGGTTGTGCCCATACTAAACAGAATAAATTTAAAATTTATATAGTTCTTAAATAAAAATAAAATTTATTGTATAACAAAGCTTAAATTAAACACAAAAATAAATAATTTAAAATAAAAAGAAGTTTTTTTAAATATTGCAAATAAAAATATAAAATTTAAATAATTAAATTTGATAATATTTTTAACTATTTTTAGTGTGTAAATACATGATTAGCAATTTAAAACAAATTTAATATTTATCTATAAAGAAAAGCCATAGCCCAATGAAATAAACAAAGTATTACATATTTTAATTAATTGCTAACTTAATAAAATATAAAAATCCTAGCACCATATAGAAATTTTAAGATAGGCTTTTAACTATTTGGTGGACAAACATACATGATCGAAAATATATCTCATAACGGTTGGCGTACAATTGAATTAACAACTAACAGAAATTAGTTAGTTGCATTTATGCTATATATTATACTTATAAAATACTAGTATCGTGTGCCTTCACCACCTCTTACATGTGTCGGAACCTAGTGAAAAGACTATATATTTTTAGTTGGTCGTTGGCTTTTGTTGTAAAAAGTAATTATTTGTGTTGGTTTAGAATGTTATGATGAAATGGATTTGACAATCATTTAATTGTGCTTTAAATAAATATAAAATCTACAATACTATTTCTTACCCTTCTTGCTTTTTCTAAATGAATTTAATGGTCTAATCTCCCTAACAATACAGTTAACCACCCCAAATGATAATAATAATAATAATAGCCCCTCTTTTTGCCCTTCACCTTATAATGACTGTCTCTAATAATAATCATCTGCCTGGAGCACCTCAATGACGCTGAATAGCCTTCCCCTTTTCCCCGAATTTCGTCACTTAATTTTCTATATTTATAAAAGTCGAATGCATGCAATAAAAACGCAAACATAATATAATTAAAAAATTTTAGATTTATAAAACTATAATTTATGAATGAAAATCGATATATTCAATATTTACAAAATTATTTAATACCATTAAAAAATTTAATCGTTAAATCAATTATCATATCTTTTGTGGAACCAATAAAGCACCACTGCTTTTAAATTTAAAAATAATTTATTTATAAGACAGGTCATCTACTGATCAGCCATCTTGATTCATAAATCCTTCCGTTTATTTATCAAACTTATCAAGTCAACTATCTACAGTTAAATTTGAAAAAAAATTTCTACAACTAAGATTTTAAACAAAAATAAATTGCAATTTTTTTTTCATACTTTCAACAATTAAACTGACCAGTAATATATAGCTTTGTTAAGAAAATTTTCAAAAAAAAAAGTCTCTTGAAGTTTTTCTTTATAGGTTTATTTCTAGGTCGTAAAAGGGGTAATAAAAGCCAATTTTATAGGACCCGAAGGCGGGAAAAACGAAAATTTTAGGACATCATAGGAATGTTTATGTTATTAGAGACTTATTTATTCTGATATTAAATTGGCCTATAGTGTAGTGGCAGAGCGCTTGCTTGTAACCTGAATAAGCCTAGAAGGTTCGGGGTTCGAATCCCGGCGAAGGCAGATTTTATTTTCAGGAGAAAGTTTTAGCAAGAGAGTAGCCACATGACTACTGGTGACCTACAAGGCAGTAGGCCCTAAACGATGATGCCTAGGGAGTCCAGAGTCAAATCTGGGTCACCGTCAGCCCTCAGAAGGCGGGTGTGAAAAATCATGAAAACTCTGAACAAAACAAAATGAATACAACGAAACAATATGAAAAACCAAACGTTAAGGCGTCCCCTGTATGCGACGCGCTTGGTGTATCTGGCCCGCATCAAGTGAGAAGAAACATTAGGGTCCAAGCAAAACTAAAAACCATTAGATTTGCAAGTTTAAACGTGGGAACGATGAAGGGAAAGATGGCAGAAGTGGCGGACATGCTACCTAAAAGGCGGATTGATGTGATGTGTGTGCAAGAAACCAAGATGAAAGGCTCAAAGGCGTTGATGATGGGCTTAGGATACAAGATGTTCTACAATGGAAAGGAAAACCATCGCAACGGAGTTGGGATAATACTAGCGCAAGAACTAATTCCAACAGTCGTTAAAGTTAACAGAGCTTCCGAGCGAATCATAGCAATCAAACTGGTTATTGAAGGCAAAGTGACCAACGTTATCTCGGTGTATGCACCCCAAACAAATCTTACGAACCAAGAAAAGGAAGAGTTTCGTGAAATACTAGAAGCAGTGCTGATGGACATACCAAACGAGGAATTGACAATAATTGGAGGGGATTTTAATGCTCATGTAGGAGAAGAAAATGTGGGGTACGAAAGAATTCACGGAGGCAAAGGTTATGGAGCGATAAATGATGACGGAGGGCACTTGCTAAGATTCGCCCAAGCTTTCGACATGGCCATTGCCAACACCTTCTTCAGCAAAAGAAGATCCCATCTCATTACCTACCAAAGTGGTTCCAATCAATCTCAAATAGACTTCATGCTAGTTTCGAGACGACAGCTTAAACGAATCAAAGACTGCAAAATCATCCCAGAAACCATATCAGCGCAGCATCAGCTCCTGGTGATGGACTTCACGTTTCGGCGCCAGAAACATAGGCCCAGCAAAACAGAATTTCTTCCCCAAATCAAATGGTCAAAGCTCAAGGGGAGAGAAACGAAGCCTTCGCAATCACCTGCAACCTTGACAGCGAATACAATTGCGAAATCATACCAAGTCCTACGCAGTTCTGGTGCGAGTTATCTTCAAAACTCAAAGCGGCCGGGAAAGAAATACTTGGAACTACAAAAGGTGGGCGTGATAAGAGAAGAATTACATGGTGGGGGAATGAAAGAGTTGAAAGAGAAATATCAGAAAAGAAAAAGCTGCTTAAACGATGGAAAAAGAGTCAACTGACCAACGACAAGCTTGATTACAAAGAACAATGCAAAGTTGTGAGAAATGTCGTACGAGAAGCGAAAAAGAAAGTATATGAACAAGCATACAAGGAGATGGCCACCAAAAGTGGGCCAAATAAGGTATACAAGATGGCAAAGCAACGTGAAAGACAGTCAAGAGATTGTGACGGAAACTTAAAGTTCATCAAAAACAAAGAAGGCAATCTTCTCGTAGACCAAACAAAGGTACTGGAGCGTTGGAAAGAATACTTGAATTTCTGAACAGCGACACAAATAGAATTGAGCTCCAGGAGATACCCCAAACTGTAACCTAATACCACCAATCTCAAAATCAGAAGTCAGCCTTCAGCTCAAAAAAGTGTTCAAACGGGAAAGCGACAGGTCCTGACAACATACCCATTGAGTGCTGGAAATCTTTAGGAGATGAGGGAATTTCGGCGTTAACGACTCTATTCAATTCGATATTAACATATCAGAAATTACTTCCGAATTGGCAAGAAAGCTACATTATTCCAATCTTCAAAAATAAAGGCGACGCATTTGACTGTCACAATTACAGAGGCATCAAACTAATGTCTCATACTTTCAAACTTTTCGAAAAAGTCATAGTAGCCAGGTTAAGAGACGTAATCGATATAGGTATTGAGCAATGCGGGTTCATGAAAGGAAGGTCGACAATTGACGCGATTCATGCCGTGCGCAACATGGCAGAACGTTTCACGAGAAAGAATAAAAAGCTATACTGCACATTGGTAGATTTGGAAAAAAGCTTTCGACAAAATTCCAAGATCAGTAGTATGGTGGGCTTTGAGGGAGAAAGAATGTTCCTGAGATGTATATCAAGTTGTTTCAGAGTATGTATGAAAGAAATTTGACGTATGTAAGGAGTTCGTCAGGAACATCGAAAGGATTTACAATTAATGAAGGTGTGCACCAAGGTTCGGCCCTAAGTCCCCTACTATTCATCGCGGTGATGGACATGATCTCAAAGAGCGTTGCCACAAATCCACCGTGGCACATACTGTACGCTGACGACATTCTACTAATGGCTGAAAACCCGCAGGAGATGTGTGAAAGTCTGAATAATTGGATCAAAGCGATTGAAAAGCTAGGCCTAAAAATTAACAAAGACAAAACTGAATTGATAGTTTTCGGAGGCTCAGAAGGTGAACAACTGGTAATTAACGAAGACTGGTCTCTTAAATCAAAGCCAACAGCAACCTACCTAGGAGCTTACCTAGAATCCGATGAAAAAAGTCGAGCAAGAAGTTAGGAACAAACTCAAAGTTGGGTGGCTAAAATGGAGATCGTTGACAGGTGTCCTGTTCGACAAAAATATACCAATAAAAAAGGGCAAGGCTTACTTAAGCATAGTACAACCGGCAATAACATACGGCTTAGAAACAACAGCGTTGAGGAAAAGCGATGAAAGAATACTACAAACGATGGAAATGCGCATGCTACGGATGTTTCTCGGGGTGACTCGCAAAGACAAGATCCGCAACGATCATATACTTGGAAGTTTACACATAACACCCATACAAAATAAAGTCGAAATCAACAGACTCCGGGTTTGGACACGTTATGAGGCAAAAAGACGGGTATCTAAGCAATCTGGTAAATGCAATTGAAGTGCAAGGCAAGAATAAAAGGGGGCAGACCTAAACTCACCTGGTCTCAAAGAGTAGACGCTAGCATGAGATGTCACAACCTAAATAGAAATGAGTGTAGAGATAGAAACAAATGGAGACTTAAACTGAAAGAGCTCACTGCCTCAATGGCAAAAAGCTAAATTTATTCTGATATTAAATTGGTGACCTAAGATTAAAGTGAATGTTTTTTTAATTTAAAATTTTATTTAATTTTTGTTTGTTTGATTTTTGCTAGTTAGGTTAGAATTTGTGTTTTTAAAACAAAATAAACATTTTTTAAAAGCTAACCTAGTTGGTCATCAGAAGGCCCAGCTAAAATTGAAATGATTCAATAATATTTTAAAATAAATTATGATATATTAATAGATAAAAATTACTACATCTATTATTTTAGACTAGGCTTTCTGTAGCCTGACCCTATATAAAATTTAAATGTTATTTAAAAAAACCGATCATGATGACTTAAAAGGCAGAGCTAGTGGCGGGTAAAACAATTTGCAAAATTATATAATATAGGTTTGAAATATTTTATATATCAACTATTACACTTGATAACTCCACAGGTCTTTTTATTAAACATTAAATCTAAAAAAACTGGAAAAAAACAAAAAAGAAAAAACCAAAAAATAAAAAAAAATTTAAACAATTTAACTGTTATATTTAAATTGCAAAAAGTATTTTAATGCTATGATAAATTGGGTCAAAATTAGTCTGGGGTTCCAAATATATATTTTCTAAATGTTATTAGAGCCTGAAATTTTAATTCTTATTATTTAGATGAGAAATAAGATATATATGTAAGAATTTTATATTTTTTCTTTAAAATGTATTCTCAAGGTTGGAGAATTTAAGTTGGTCTAATAACCATTTTTTTGATTTTAAAAAAATTCTTTGAAAAACGGAATACATATATGATTTATAGCCACCAATGTATGCTTTTATGTTTTTAAAAGCTTTCTGATGCAATGGTTTTTGCCCTGTTTCCACGCTACTTAGGAAAGTAAAATTTAGTATTTTTTTTATAATGTCGACAACAATCAATGTCAGAAACGTAAATTTTATGAAAACATAAAGAAAGCATCTCGTTAATTAGTATCAGATGATCATCTTATGACTTTTCATATATCTCTAGCATTAATACTTTTCAGAGTTTGTTTTAATTTATAAATATTCGCACTCTTTATTTTTTATGATAATGATAAAAAATTAAAGATTAATTTATTTAACTATACCTGACTGAAAAATATATGGTCAATTCCACCTCAAATCGACAAATTTTTTCCCTTCAAGCCTCAGTTTTGGCTGAAAATTGGTACATTGGTAGGGTCCTTAGGTGCTGATAAAAACCTAAATTTTTTTGACCGGAAGTGATTTTTGACCGAGATATGAGTAAAAATATTTTTATTTTTTTGCAAAAAAAAATTTGAGGCAACTTTGCGCGCATGAATCATCAATAGTATTGTAGCAGTCATAATTTTTTATTCTGAAGATCGTAATAAAGGCTACTTTAGAAAAAACATTTAAAATTTTTTTTTTAAGTTACCAAATAATTTAAGTCAAGTTTAGACACAAATAGCTCAAAAAACGTACCTTTGAATTTTCTGAAAAATTTATAAAATATGGCCCTTAATATTGTTAATAAATTGATGATTTAAAAAAGTTTGGGACCGGCATGACTTTTTATAAAAATTTAAAAAAATCAAATTTTTTGCACTAATTTTGGGACACATTTATGCCCTTTGCACTATATTAGAATATGCCAATGTGCCAAATTTGACAGTATTCAAAAAGCAGGACATATGGGCAATTATGTTAGACCATAATAGTTTAATTTAATTGATTACTACTATTATTAAATTTACGAAAAAGTGAACCTTCAAACGGAAAAAAGTGAAAATTTTGCCTGTTTTCAAAAGACTTTCTGGTTAACCAGCCAATCTTTTTTTAATATTTAACATTTATTTTATAGATAAAATATCGCTTAATAACATATAATAGCCCCACCTTTTTTCACTCGATTTTGACGCTTCTTCAATAAAAATACCTAAATTTGCCAAAAAACAGCAAATTTTCAGGTGTCAAAAACTAACGCAGATTGTATTCGTTTGTGCAAGCTTATTTTTTTATTATTATTGCCTAATTAACAAATAATATTTGGAACTAAAAAAAAACAGTCATATTGATTAAGTGTTAAAGAGTATATATGTTATGTATAAATCTTAAAAAGTAGATAGGTAAATTATAAAAAAATGAGATTATTAAATCATTCCATTATTTTTATTAAATTTGTAATTTAATGTATTTATTAAAACAAATTTTTGTGTTATAACTCGTAAGGAACGCATTTAGTTATAAAAAACTTTAGGTCAATGCCCAAATCCATATGCCCATAGAATCAAGTAACGAGTAATATTTCCTCTTTCTTTAACAGGTTTAGTGCGTCTATATTATAAAACTAAAATGTACATGAAACTTAAATTGTTGGTTTTTAAACTTTATTAAGGTCAGTTAGATATATGGTGTGCCTTGCTCTGAATTGTTTATATGTAAATTGGGTCTAATATTTAGTCTTATTATTTATCATTGAAGCTAATTCTGCCCGTTATAATCATTTAAGGTTGTTTAACCCTAAAATTGACTTCTTTTATGTAATTATAATATCAAAAAACCATACCTCTACGTTTCATAAAAAAATTGACTTTTTGCTTTTATATTAGGTTTTTTGATAATCATAAAAAAAGAAAATCTGTTAAATCATAATATTCTAAATAGGCCAAATATATTCTATTTTACTTATTTTTGTCAGATTTAACGTTGTTGAGGCTGTTTTATTTAAAAACTATTAAATAATAGAAAAAAATAAATTTTTACAAATTTTTTAACCTTATTATTTTTTCTAAAATCCTCTTAAATTTTTTTTTATACAAAAAATTTAACAAATTTTTTAAATTTTGCCAAAAATAAATATTGAGAATTATGTACATATTTTAATATTGTTCATCAAACTAAAAATGACTAGTAAAAGTTAACATATATAAGCATAAAAATTTTAAGTTTTTATTTTTTAAATTTTAAAAAACCTGGCAAACTTTGGTTTTTATTCTATAAAAAGCTATGGGTACGTTAAAAAATGTTGGGGGAAATTTATGTTATATAGTGATGTTTTATGTATAAAATGCAATTTTAAATTTTCAAATTGGTTTTGTAGTGACCCAGAAAGTCGGCTTAGAAGATAGGAGTAAAATACTGAAAATTACCAATTTTTTTGTTCTGAAGTTCCCCTTTTCTTCCCAAAATTGACAATAGTTTGAATCAAATTAATAAAACTGTTTTAGCCTAACATACTTACCCCTATGTCTAACTTCTTATATATAAACAAATTTGGCACTTTTAAATATTTTAATATAGTACAGGGAGCAAAATTTTGACTAAAAATCAAAAAAAAAATTTTTTTTTTGAATTTTCCTAAAATCTAGTCGGTCCCATACTTTTGAGTTCACATATTAATAATGAATACTAAGGACTGTATTTCAGCAATTTTTTAAGAAATTCAAAAATACGTTTTTTTTGTTATATCAAACTAAATGTTCTTCACAAAATTGTAAAATTTAAAAAAAAAAAATTTTAAAATAATAAACACATGAAAGATAGCCCTTATTGTCTTCTTCAAAATAAAAAAAATTAAGTCTCTAGCTATAATACTTTTTGACTTATAACCTCCCAAAGTTGCATCAAATGTGAAAATTCACCTTGCAATTTTTTTCCTTTGCCCCTATCTCCGTGAAAAATCACTTTCGGTCAAAAAAAATTTCCAGATTATGAGATACCCTTAGATACTACCTCCATGCAAAATTTCAGCCAAATCAAAAAAGGTACCCTTCCCGGATTTGTTGGATTGAGGTGGAATTGACCATATAATTTTAGGCTGTAATGTTTAATTCATTGATTGCCTTATAATAAGCCTTTATTAAGATGAAAAATTATTATAAAGGTAATTTGAATTTTGTGTTACTTAGTGCTGATCATATTAAAACTTTGTGGAATGATTTAATAAGTTTTATTTTATAGATTTAGACCTATCTAGTTCGTTTTTAAGATTTTCTTTGGAAACATATATACTATTTTTTTAAAACTTTAACAGCCAAAATATGACTGATTATATAGGTTCTAGATATTTTTGGATAATTTTGCAAAAATATTAAAAATTTACCCTCTTGCACAGGCGAATCCAATCTGCGTTAGTCCTTTTTGACACCTGAAAATTTAAGATATATTTTGGAAAATTTAGGTATTTTTATTGTATTTTTTTTGGGGTGAGGAGCATTGAAATCGCCAGTGGGGCTATTATATGTTATTAAGCGATATTTTATCTATATAATAAGTGTTAAATATTAAAAAAAGATTGGCTGGTTAACCATAAAGTCGATTTTAAAAACAGGCAAAATTTTCACTTTTTGTGGTTTTAAGGTAATCACTTTTAATTGCCTAAAATTTATTAATAGTAGTAATCTATTAAATCAAATTAATATGGTCTAGCCCATGTATAATTGCCCATATATCCTGCTTTTTGAATACTGTCAAATTTGGCACATTGGCATATTCTAATATAGTATAAAGGGCATAATTATGTCCCAAAATTAAGGCAAAATATTGAACTTTACAAATTTTTTAAAAAGTTATACTGGTCCCAAACTTTTTAAATCATAAATTTATTAACAGGGCCATATTATATAAATTTTTCAGAAAATTCAAAGGTACATTTTTTTAGCTATTTGTGTCTAAACTTGACTTTAGTTTTTTGGTAACTTAAAAAAAAATTTTTTAAATATTTTTTGCGTTTAAGGTAGCCCTTATTACGATCTTCAAAATAAAAAAAAATATGACTTTAGCTCAATACTTTTGATGACGCATGCGCGAAAAGTTGCCTCAAATTTTTTTTTGCAAAAAAATAAAAAATATTTTTGCTCATATCTCGGTCAAAATCACTTCCGGTCAAAATAAATTTAGGTCTTCATCGGC
This sequence comes from Acutogordius australiensis, assembly GCA_030555515.1. Classification (NCBI taxonomy): domain Eukaryota; kingdom Metazoa; phylum Nematomorpha; class Gordioida; order Gordea; family Gordiidae; genus Acutogordius; species Acutogordius australiensis. The sequence goes on along the minus strand of JAUIRJ010000007.1, from coordinate 511,638 downwards.
ACCCACAGACCCTACCAATATACCAATTTTCAGCCAAAACTGAGACTTTAAGGCAAAAAGTTTGTCGATTTGAGGTGGAATTGACCATATATATGTCAGCGCCCAAACGCAATATTCCGCCGGCGGAATATTGTCTGGACTTGACCTTAGCGTCCAAGGCTTATATTCTGCCGGCGGAATATAAAATGGCTAGTCAACGACCAAAACGCATTTTCGCCGGCGGAATATTGTCTGGACTTGAGCTCAACGTCCAAAGCTTATAATCCGCCGGAAATTTTTTGCAAAATTTAAGGGACAAACAGTGAACTGTATTTGATTAATTTTGAAATATTGATTAATAGACGTTTTTGATTTTTTATGCTTAGAATATGAAATGTTTAATGAATAAAGGTCATGTTGCATTTAAAATTAGGGTTAAGGGCTAGAATAGTGCTAAAAACTTAAAGATTTAAAGATTCATGTTTGGACCGGTTTATTTAAAAGCGCTTCAACTGCACATTTAAAAGCGCTTAGATTTTTTAGATACCCTCAGAAGTGCGATAAAAACCGCGCAATTTTTTTGTTTTTAAAATTAAGCGAAAGACTCTAAAAACGCCGAGGTATGTAATGTACCTGTGACTTTAAATGCACCAAGAATCCTAACTCGCAATAATCAACTGTAAGCAAGAAAAAACATAGTAAGGTGCCTTAAAACGCGTAGGTGATATTGAGAGCACGCAAAAGACTCCTAAAATAGTGCAAAAAAATGAATTAGGACTACGCACAGGTGTCGAACTTTTAGGAGCACCAAAATAATAAAAAATTACAAATTTTCAAGATTTATATAATTATTTAATTAATATTAGGGCATTCCCTGCCTAGCTGGACCTTAAAAATGCGATATTGGAATTAATGGAAGGTTTATAAGTTAAATATCTCCGATTTTAGTCCAGTTAATGAACCGGCTTTAGACCTTCCTTTAAATTTTTTAATTTCACTCTTTCTATTTTGTACCAATTAAGAATTAAAACATTTTAAAAGAATAAAGAAATACGGTTAGATTATTATAGGCTCAGTATAATTTCAAGTTCAAAGTTTATCTAATATGTATATTTTGACAATCTTTTTGGATAATTGAAAAGACGCGTACTCACATAACTAAAAACTTTTAGTATTTTGTAAAGAATTGAGGTATCTTAAAGAGCGAAACCTCTAACGTGCAAAATTTAAATTAGATTAAAATTAAAGCCTATCGATATTAATTTGACGCTGAGTATTTATAAAGGCGCGCATTTAGAACCAAAATTTGTTTTTTCAAATTTACTGCTCCAATCCAAAAATAAGGCTCGAAAATTTTTAATTACAAGCTAAAAAAGTGTTGTTACAAAAATAAAGTAAAAATAGAGAGTAAAGGTTAAACCATTTATCGCGTGAAAATATATTTATCGTTTTTAGTTCTTGTTAATAAACAAATAGAGCATATGAAATTCAAAACTTTAGCCCATCTCGGCCCGTAATTTCTATTTTTAAATTAAAGCCGAGTGCGTTTGGCCCGTTATAAATTTTGAACCGTCTTAGCCCTTGTTTCCTGGCGGGCCGGAGGCAGGACTCGGTTCTCGACTTTAATCTCTAATGTGATTGTAGGCAAATCTTTTAAGAAAAAAATAAATCGCGAAGTGAAGATGGCTTTTAAGCGGAGCAGGGTTATAATTATTATTTATTCTCTATTTAAAATTATACATTTGTGTGGAAATATCCTTTGGGGTAAATAAAATTTTATAAAATGATAAAAGCTCATTTTTTTGATTTTAGTAAATTAACTTAGTATTCACATAAAAACCTTTTTTTATTAGTTAAGGCTACCAGTTCGGTATAAGCACTAAATCATCACAATATAAGCAGATGTTGCCGCCTAAAAAAATAAACCTTCCATTAATTCCTATATCACATTTTTAAGGGCCGGCTAGGCAGGGAATGCCCTAATATTAACAAAGGGTTAATTAAGGCTTGTATAAATCAAGTTGTAAATTTTTTATTATTTTGGTGCTCCTAAAAGTTCGACACCTGTGCGCAGTCCTAATTTATTTTTTTGTACTATTTTAGAAATCTTTTGCGTGCTCTGATAATCACCTACGCTTTTTAAGGCACCTTAGTATGTTTTTCCCTGCTTACATTTGAATCTTTATTGCGAGTTAGGATTCTTGGTGCATTTAAAGTCACAGGTAAATTACAGAAATATATCGGCGTTATATAGAGTCTTTCTCTTAATTATTGCGCGGTTTTTTAAACATTAGCGCACTTCTGAGGGTATCTAAAAAATCTAAGCGCCTTCAAATGTGCAGTTAAAGCGCTTCTAAATACACCGGTCCAAATATGAATCTTTAAATCTTTAAGTTTTTAGCACTATTTTAGCCCTTAACCCTAATTTTAAATTCAACATGACCTCTATTCATTAAACATTTCATATTCTAAGCATAAAAAATCAAAAACATCTAATAATCAATATTTCAAAATTAATCACATAAAGTTCACTGTTTGTCCCTTAAATTTTGCAAAAAAATTTCCGGCGGAATATAAGCTTTGGGCGTTAAGCTCAAGTCCAGACAATATTCCGCAGGAGAAAATGCGTTTTGGTCTTTGACTATACGCCAATTTATATTCCGCCGGCGGAATATGAGCTTTGGACGCTGAGGTCAAGTCCAGACAATATTCCGGAATATTGCGTTTGGGCGCTGACAAAAAATTGCTATTTGTTTATTTAACTTTACCTTGGACTTCATCTGCTGCTAAAAGTTAATATATAAGATATTTAAAAACTGTTGAGTACGTCCCCCTCCCCCCTATCAGTTACTTTTTTTAACTTATTTTCCTAATAGGGAACGGATATAGTAAGAAACATGATCTTAATACTGATTGTGGTTATTAGTTTTTAAGATAACAATATTGAAATATAAATAACATCAATGGGCTATAAATATATTATAAATTTTCTTTATTTTTTTGACTCTTCTAACACAACTATGATTGCATTTTATTTTGTTTTTTAATGCATGCCGTTATTTATCTAGAAAAATTATTATATCATTATAAAGCCGTTCCAAACGATAACACAAAACCTAAATAAATTAAATATTATATATTTTGAATGCTATAGCAATAAATTTACGTTTTTAAATTACCTAATTATATTATGTAACTTGCGAATTTATCTTATTGGTTTTAGAAGTGGTGAAATTTTATAATTTTTATATTTTTTATTCAAGTTTCGCGGGAAACCGAGCAGGCAAGTACAATAATCCAATTAAAGAGAAATTTAGGACAATAATAATATCCTTATTTTAATATTAGTTTTAAAATAGAGGTACGACCATTATGGGGCCCATCCAAAGATTATTCTTATGCTGAAAAAAAGCTTACTGCGCATGCATTCATTCAATTCCATCAAATCATCTATTTAATAGTTAATAGTTAGCAAGATAAGTTTACCTTCTTTAATTAGGGTATAGATATTACAGGTGTAAGCCTTAATTATTAATATAACTAGGATGCAAGCTAAAAAATTGTGTCCTAAAATTTTCTACTAACACGAGACAATATTGGTATGGGTTATTGTATAAGCATATATACTTTGCATTTAATGATTTAATTAAGTAAGTGAGACTTGAATAAAAATAAGAGCAAAAAGAACACATTATTTGCAGTTGTTTTTGTTCTAAATTCAAATGAGCCATTGCAGCTAAAAAAATTTAATCAACCAACAAATTCTCTTCCTACACCTGTTAAAATATAAAAATTTTAAGAAATCTTGCCATTAATAGCACGAAGTTGGTTTGGTGTTAAATTTTAAAATCCGAAATTTTTAATTATTTTATATTGTTTAAAAATGTTTTATTTCGGAAAAAGCAATACGTGCATAACAAAATTTGGCAATTACAATAAAAAATTGTGTTTTATTACAAAATAAATAACAAAATTTCAAAAATACGAAAATATAAAATCACTTTGCACGTGCCCTAACAAAAGCATTACCATTATTCATGATATCGGCTTCCATTGCATCTATTCAAAAAATATTTACTAAATATTTATTAGCAAATAAATCAATTCAGTTAAGGGTTTCCTCATAACTTGCCTTAAAGAGCGTCATGTGTTATGGCTCATCACTATTAAGATTTCCTCCTTGCACTTTAGCGTGACCTATTTCTATCTAGGCTCTCTCACTTCATTTAGGGCCTACAGCCGTTGAACTGGTCGCACAGTTGTTGTACTTTCCCCCAATAAAAAAACGTCTATAAGCGAGTTCAAACTCTCGACCTACTTCGAAAGGAATGGTTGTTACTGTGCTGAGCCGATCTTAAAAATCTATTTAATTGTTTCTCTTTATTTTTTGTTCAGTCATAATATAAATGGATCCAGGCGTGTCATCTACATTTTCGTATTACCACAATTTGTAAGATCAGCCAATGAGTATAAAAATTATAATTTTGATAACAAGGTAAACCAAAATAATATTAATATATATGCATTGACCCGCGATTAAGACTGTGGGGTCTAAACGGACCCGAGCACATTTTAAATTTTTAATGTCTTCAAAAATATTATATTTTATGGGCTAAAATTTTGTTTTTTTCTTAAATATATAATTAACAAAACTAATAATCTTTGGTTCAAGTCAAATAACAAAGTTTGTTTAGAATATCAAATTAAGGCCATATGGACCCCAAACTCTCAATTTCAATGTTAAAAACTATGTTATTGCCTTTAATAAAAAATTAAATAATTGCAACCTTTTTCAGCAATTTTTAAAAAATTATTAAGTATACAAAATGTTTGTATAGTATAATAATAGTATGAAATATTTTTTTCTTTCTTTATACAAGATTTTTATGGTAAAAATTAACCAAAATTAATTTTTTATACAATTTATTTTAATGAAACTCTTTAAATATGAGCGAAGCCTGAGTCCAAAAAAGAAAATTTAGTTAACGTAAATTCTTCAATTTTCTATAGTAAAATTAGTAAAAATTGCAAAACATAATTAAGAATATTAAAATTTTTTTAACTATTAAAAATTATTTTCAACAACTGGAGATTAATTGTTTTTGCAAAAGTTATCGTGGCCATTGCTCTACGAATAATTTCAAAATCACTATATGAATTAAAATAATAATTAAAAAAAATTAGAGTCTTATAATAAATTTTATAAAATTGTTAATCTTTAGGTCTTTTATTATTTTTTAAGAATAAAACCATTAATATTAAAGGATTAACTTGCCAGGCACAGTGGTACAGCAAAGTATCTTAAAATTGATTTTTGAATTTTCCCTCATACCTGTCCCATTTAAAAGAACCATACACGATTAGGACTTTAATCTTCCAGCAATTAATACTGCCAACGGGTTTGTTAATAAGATTTGCTCGCAGCCAGCGACCTATGTTTTTAGCCTAGGTTCTCCCTTAAGGCATATGGTTCAGGGCCTAATGCAGTATCAAGCCACTCAGCAGCTTAAAATTGGTAACACATGTATACATTTTTTTTAAAGTAAAAAGCTTCCTGTTTACCGTTTAAAACTCGCAATCTCTTGCGTGTAAGACAGAAATGTTTCCCACTTGAGCCGTTACAGCTAAGTATTAAAAGCCACACCAAGCATACACCATTTGCATGAAAAAGTAAAAAAATGTTGAAAAATACTGCCTTGAGACAAAAATCATAGGTCAAAAAACTTCCAAAACATATTGAAATTTAGAATAAAGCAAAAATTTATAGATTTTTTTTTAACAAATCTTGCATCAATCAGAAATGACGACAAAATCAATTGACCAAATACACTTTATAAGTAATAAAAATGTCAATATTTTTGAAAAAATATATTTATTGTTTTTCCAAATTATGTTGTTATTATTATTTGAATTAAAAGCAAAAAATGCATTCTGTTGGAGCGCAATTTTATTTTAAAAATATTTAAAATTAAAATCCTAAACCCATTTAGTAAAAAAAATAAAAATTTTTAAAATAGAATTTATACTTTCCGACCCTAACATTGTTTTAGATTTAAAAAAAAATTTCTTGATGCTTGGGTAGGATAAAGAATAAATTGTAAATATTACCTAAGATTTCTTTGGGTGCTATAAGTTTAAGCGATGTAATTAAAAAACTTCAGAAGATCATTTATTAAAATAATTGCATTTTTTAAAAACAAAATTCTAACTAATTAGGGAGATTAATGCCAATTTTGGCAAAGTTTGATACTCTTAGAAATAGATCATTTAATTTTTTTTTAACTTGGAAATTTTACCTAATATTAATTAACAATGTAAAAATTCTTAACTTTTAAAACCCGCCTTCTAATGTAAAAGAAACCTAAAATAATTTGATGTATTTGCAAAATATCAATTTTTAAAAAATATATATATAATAAAGTAAAAACTGTTAAGCACTAGACAGAGGTTACTCAAAAATAAAACAACAGATAAACATCCCCCTATAATCTATCTCTAATTAGTATAATAATCATAATAATATGCACACTTTTTAAATATCCAACACTCAGAGGGAGTAAATTTTTTAAGTTTTTGCAAAAATTTTTTTTAAAAAACATCCATATTTTTTAATCCTATTATTTAACTTGAATTAAAAAAAAAATTTCGAACATTTAAAGACGTTAATATTTTTTAGGTGTGTAATATGAATGGGAGTAAACTATATCAGAATCCTTAATAAGGCACGTGCAAAATATTTTATTTTCAAAAAATTTTCCAATTTAAATTTTGAAAAATTATATTTTAAAAGATAAACGCAAAAAAGTTATCAAATTTAGTTTACGCACGTACATTTTTTGAAATAAGAAAATAAAATTTTTTAAATTTTACAAATATAAATAGTCACTTTGCACGTGGCCTTAACAAAAAAAATACTTACTGTCAATCATGCTTTCAATTAACTCCATCATGGCATCTACATAAAAAATAAAGTTATAATTTAGTAAAATTTTATCTATTTTGGCTATTCAATTTAATATTTGGTCTTCCAGGTCTACGCAGGAAATTTACCAACCCCTATAATTTTGCCTGAATTATATTATTCATAAAAAGAACAACCTACTTAATAGTCCATATTTACGAGCGCAATAGCAAAATATTTCAATACCACAAATAAAATTAGTTATTGCACATAATTAATTTTTTTATATGTTTGAATCAATTTTTAGACCGAAATCCTCGTTAGGAAGGTTGCGAAAATAAAAATTTTAACAAGCGCTAGTGACCTAAGTATCGTATTTCAAATAGACATCTTTTAAATTTATCAGCTATCACCCATCCAATTATATACCAGGCAACGCTGCTTAATTTGGGTGTAGAAAGCCATCTATGCGCTTAAGGCCTTTCTACCTTTGTGTATTCTAATGTTTATAGCTAGTTTACAAAGTTTTACTTTTAAGGCAATTAAATAAGTTTAAGTTAATGTGCTGAATTCCGTACAGAATTCATAATCTTGTCTACTAATGATGGGAGTAGGTAAAAGTCTAATGTATAACTATATAATCCTAAATACCTATAATTTTTCCTTTAAAAACTTTTATTTATTATCATAAATAGGAATATTAGCGGGGAAAACAATGATTTTGTTAGATGGGACAGGGGATATGGAAATGAGATATAAATATACCTGAGTAGCGTATTGTGGTAACACGTGGAATTTTATATTTGCAGGAAGCTTAATTTTTTTATATTTTTAAACTTTTAAGAAGTATCTATAAAGGGGATGGGGGAGGGGGGGGGGGGGAGTGCAATGTAAAGGGCGCACTAGGTTTACACCCCTTCCCCCTTAGGTTTCTTGATTTTTAGGAATGTTTTTAGATAAGGTCATCCTAATTGAATTATATTTACAAGCATAGATGTTGCAGAGACGTTTATAAAATTTTATTCGTTCAAGTAATATGATATATCGGCATAATATATCTATTTACCACCATGTTTAATGATTAGGAGTTTTTCTGTTTAAATATGTCAAGCCATTTTTCTAAATAATATAACCAGGTCGCTCTAATTGACAAACCAACGCTGTGTCCTTATTATTCAAATATTTTTAATAAATTTAGATGCGCCCAGCGTTATAAAACACAGATTTTGTTTATTTATCTACAATGTGGTCTTATCTGTGTTAGCAGACCTTAAGAATGAATATTATTAAAACTTCAAGTTAAAGTAACAGCGATATTAAAAAATAAATAGTTTTTTAAATTTTTGTTTTTTGCAATATGGAAGCTATCACGTCCACTATTTGGGCAATACATTTTATGCACCTAGATTTTGTATTGTTACGTTATAACGAAAACCAAATTATTTTTATAAAACATTTTCTGTTATATTTAAATTTTTATATTTCAATGTTACCCTTATTTTATGGGTAAATAGCCAGCCCCTAGAAAATTTTAACCACTTATACACATTATATAAATAGTAAAAATCTTACTAAAAATTTTTTTAATACCTTGAATTTTTTAAATAAGAGTAAATTAAAGAATTTTTGCCATAACTTTATGGGCATAACAAAAATTTCCGTTAACAATGCATTAAATCGAAATTTTATTGATGTAATGAATAAATATAAACTGCTCAAAAAAATTTTGAGGTTATTTATATAATTTCCTTGTGGGCTTAACTAACACCCACAATAATGATTAGAGTTTTAAGTTTAAAAGCCATATTGCTTTTTTAAAAAAGTCTAATCACAAATACAATTATTAATGTAAAAAAAAATTAGTTTGTGAAATTAAAAATAGCATTTATCTCAATGATGGCTTCATCTCATATTTTCTGTTTTTTGTAGTTTCACGCCTTCTGGTATTAAAGCCGTCAAATAAATAGTCTTTTTTTGACCAAACTGACAGATTTTGCGACCTCGCAAATACCCTAGTAAAAATTATTTTTTTTACATTTATCATTTCAAATAATGAGATTTATCAATCTACATTAACATTTCGAATCTGCATCCAATCTTATACGATTTATTATCAGTTTTGATAAAATATTATTTCAAGTAAAAATTTAACATTGCCTTTAAGAATATCAAAAAAAAATTATATATTATTATTGTTTTTAAATTTTTTTTAAATTTTTACTAAAATTTTTAAGGTTTATAGGAGACTTTCTACATTTGAATAAATGGTAATTATTGTGAATTTCTAAAATGGCAGATTTGATCTTTGTAGTTAGCTCAATTATCTCAAAAATTTGTAGACCTGTGTCATATTAAAAAAAAGTCAATTACAAAAAGATCATATTAATAAAAAAGTAGGTCGGTTTAAATTTTCAAACTTATTTTAAAAATTATAAAGATGGTTGGTGCAAATTTGTGATACTTTTTGAGTTAAATTTGATTTTAAATATATTTCGTGAAAATCAATAAAAAAAATTGCTTTTTTCTTATTTAAAATATACCATTTTCAGATAAGTCATCATCGGTCATCAATTCAAAATTTTCAGAAATGTTCGCTGGTTGTTCCCCTAAAAAAAACAAATACATTATTTGAAGCCGTATAAAAAAAGCTTTGAAATTTCAATCATATTTTATTGATTTGCCTAAAAACAATTTAGATTTTGATCACTGTTAAGCTAAATACTTAATGGGAAAACAAATGTTATCATTTGATATATCTTATTTAAACTTTGATCAATGGATAGGTAAATTTATATTAACTGGCCATTAAAAAAGTAAAATCTATTTTGTTTTTTTTTATTTTTTTAAGTATTGCTTTTACTATTTAATATTTGTTTGAAAATAATTAAACAATACTTAAAATAACATTCTCTGATCCTTACCATTCATGTAATGCAATTTTTTTTGTTGACCTCTCTGTGCTTAATCATTTTAAAATATAAACGTAAACAATGTATGCAACATAGGTAGTTTTAATTTAATTTTTTATAAATTTATTATTGTAGCAAATATATAATTTTTGTTGAATAATGTATTATGTTTTGATTTCCAAATTTTAATAATTTTTCAAATATTTAAATGTTTTGTTATTTTAGAACTATTTTATTTCATATTTTCACATATAAGTTTTTTATTTATTTATTTTTTTTTACATATCTGTAAATATGTCTAATTTTGAATACAAATTAAATATATATGTCAGCGTCCAAACGCAATATTCCGCCGGCGGAATATTGTCTGGACTTGAGCTCATCGTCCAAAGCGTATATTCCGCCGGCGGAATATAAATTGGCGTATAGTCATGAAAAAAACGCATTTTCGCCGGCGGAATATTGTCTGGACTTGAGCTCAACGTCCAAAGCTTATATTCCGCCGGCGGAATATAAATTGGCGTATAGTCAACGTCCAAAATGCATTTTCGCCGGCGGAATATTGTCTGGACTTGAGCTCAACGTCCAAAGCTCATATTCCGCCGGCAATGTTGCACAATTTAAGGGACAAACTAACTTAATGTGTTAAATTTTTAAATATCGATCTTAAGATGTTTTTGATTTTTTATGCTTAGATTATGAAATGTTAAATAATTATGGGTTAATTTGAAATTAAGGTTGAGGGCTAGAATGGTGTTTAGGAATATAGTATAATGCTCATCTTTTCTGCTCTGAGCGCTAAGCTCTCACTCTTTTCTCACAATACTCAGTAGCGGTGCGTTTGTAGCTTCTTAAGGTGGTCGGTTTATATAGTAATTTTCTCGGTTCTCATATCGTCATCTTCCCACCGACCTCCTTGATGAATTGAAGAGTTTATAATACTTTAACCTGAGACCGGATTTGGCACACTCCGTCTCGTTACACACTGTTTTCATTTTTTCTGTTCAGACGTCCATAAATCTACTTATCTAACTATTTTAGCATTATAGCGCAAAAAACAGGCAAATCTAAACAATCAAAATTTTGGCCCGGACAGACATTTCGGGCCTAGCGGCAGGGGCCGGGTGCCAACCGAGAACACTACCAAGAAGTGCGCTAATGAATTTTAACAAACCGCGTAAATTTTTATTTATACTTAATGGGCGGAAGACCTTAAAACGTCGATGTAAACAATGCTGTCGCTTTAAATCCCCGAAGATCTTAGTGCGCAATAAAGTTATTAATGCTAATAGTTATTAAAAAAACTTACCAAGGTGCGTTAAAACATGATTATTGAGAGCGCGCGAAAGACTTCTAAGACTAGAGGGACTGCACTGATGTCAGACTTACTGATGTCAGACTTTTAGGGAATATAAAACGATATAAAACCAAAACCAAAACCTTTTAAGCTTTATCTCAGCTCTCTCGTTCAACCGTTTTAGAGTTAGGTCATTAAGGACCAGCTTGACCAGGCTTATTAAATACTAAATTGGTGTTAAGGTAATGGGAGGTATATTTTTAGTTAAATATTTGCAATTTTTGTAGAGTAAATAAACAGCTTTAAACATTTTTAAAGTAAATTTTGAACTCCACTAGTCCCATTTATATTTTTATGCACCGATAAATAATTGAAATAATTTAAAATGATATTTAGCTCAATAAAATTTCAGGTTCGAAATAAACCAATGCCAATATTTTGACAATTTTTTTGGATCCCTTGCCAATCTTTGAAATAAAAAAATTTATATGATAACTCCCAGCATATTACAATTAGAGTTTAAACCGGCCCGTAAAATTCCCGCCCAAACCATCTGGCAAATCTTAACTTAGGCCCTGCCTGCCCATAATTATTTTTTTCATTTTTAATTCTATTCGACTCAAATGGCTCCCGGAAATATGTTAATAGCTATAAATTTTTGTTTGGGTTATCAATATACAGAGTGCCGGTAACACTTTACATCGTGTTTCCTATTTGATTCGTTAACAATGTTTTTTTTTAAAAAAGGCAAAATAAAATAAATTTGGCCCCGTTTACTTTACGTATTTTACAGACTGCCTTCGCCTTTAAATAGTCTAAAAAGTTATATGAGGCTAAAATTATTATTTGTCTAACCCCCAAAAAAAATTATTTGTTAATGAATAATAGGGTTCCTTGGTAAAGAAGTTTAAGGTGGGGCTATCGACCAAATGACATATTTTTTTCTACAACAGTTAATTTAAATTTTAATGTCTAGCACCTAGTTTTAATTCTCCATTTAAAATAATGTTTAAATGTTAATGCTTTGTTTCTGACAATATAAATGAGAGAACCAATACGCTTTGTCATTCTACAAAATTTTGTTTTTTCTTGTGAAATTGTAAAATACTTGATATTTTTGTAATATTTTATCCGAGCCCTTAATCGTTATGAAATTTACCAATTAAAAACTACATTATGTTAATGGTAACACAATTCAATCAACAATATCAATGACACAACCGATTTTACGAAAACATAAAAGAATATGTTTCCATAAATCTTATTTCAAATATATCTTTCGTTTTTCTTAGTTTCTTCCGGCCTTGGCTCCTTACATCCGTCGATATCGAAAAAATGGCCTTTTTTGATCAAATTGATAGATCGAGAATACCCTAAAAGAATAACTTAAAAATCTGTTTTTCATTTGAAAATACTTTTTATATATTTATCATATCAAATAATGATCGGCATTTAAATAATACAAAATATTTCGCGTCCAAACTTAAATGCGATACGATATATTAACGTTAATAAAAGTTTTACTTTTTTTTTGGGTGAGGAGCTTTGAAATTGCTATGCGGCGACGTTCATAACCCCTTGTGTCAATAGAATTAAGCGCGTATCTTCGCCAATACCATAATATCCATCGAAATGACGCCGCACTCTCCGGAATATTATAGCATGCAGGCTTTACAACCCTGGCATAGGTTGAAGGCCAGAGTCATTCACCTGCTTAAACAATGCCCCCTCTTGCCCTATACATCTCTTGAAAGAGACGGCATACCCGTCAGAGCATAGCCCCTTTTAGCCCTGTCGGGTACTAGGCAATCACTTAACCTAAACTAAGAGCTAGAGAATTTTCGGCCAGAAAACTGGCAATATTTAATTATATTAATTTGAGACTGAGCCCTAAATTATCAGTTAACAATATATTATCACATTTATTTGAAGATATTAATTTCATGAAAGTATAACGTTTATTCCTGCAAAGCAGAGCAGTAGCAAGTGGGTCATCAAAGAATGATTTACAAACAGTCCAAGCCTTGTTACCAATCTTAATAAATAGTCGTGCTTTTTAAAAATTCAATCAATTACCTGCTCTCATATTAAACAGAAGGGAAGCTCCCCTGGGAGAGCGATAGAAGAAACAAAGGTAATTTAATTTCGGAAATTAAAAAAAATTAATTTTTAACTTTTCGTTCCTTCAAAATCATTGAATATGGGTGAGATGCCGAAAGAAAACTTTATGCAATCAATACTTTTTTTAAAGAAAAATAAAAAAGGTTGTGAAGTTTGAACTTAACACTTTAGTTGTTCTAAATATGCGAAAAAACTTTTAATTTATTTTTGTTTTTGAACCTTTTTTGTTTATTTGGCATTATTTCTAAATATTTTCAATGTTTATAGCTTAACTAAGTGTAATTAAAAAAAACGATAACGGATTTATAAATCTTTAAGATGAGGTTTGATCTCTAGTTAGCTCATAACTCTCCAAAATTTGTTGACTTGTGTAAGTAGTCGGGGCTAAAAGGGTTAGGTTGTGCCGGGATAAATAGTGCGAGGAAAGTATTAAGTGAATGATTCTGACTTTAACTTTGATAAGAGACAAACATTGTGCTAAGAAAAAATGATGTCGGGCTTGGTTAAACTTTTTGATAAATTATACTTTAATTAAAATATTTTTGACAATACCCTGACCTGCATTATGCAGTTTAATTTCAGCAGTTTAAAAACTTGATATCGCATTAAACTTATTATGACAATTTGACTTTTTATAAATAACCAGGTAAAAAACTCATTTTGTAGAACAAAAAACCTAAAACAATGAATAATTTTGTGTTCGGGAAAATAAAAGACAAAGCTTCATGGGGGATTAAAGAGATTCGTATATTTAGGCGGGCCAGGTGTGAGTCGAAAATTAGGTAAGGTAGGCCTAGCCGGATATGCCAACTTTAATTATTGTGAGCCTTTTTGACATCATAACTTTTTTTCAAATTCTTTAGATGCCTTGGCTCACCCAATAATCGGGTTAGGTCAGGCTATAATCTAAATATTTATATTTTCTCAAGATTTGTGAAAGTAAATTTTTATGATCAAGTGGAAGGTCGTTATGATTTATGACTAATATCACTTTTAACAACATTTTTTCTTAATGGAGGAGAGAGGTTGCGCGTTAAAGAACTAAAAATTCTCATATGATCTTAACATTTTGCTGCACTAATCAAACATTATAAAGAAAAATTTTCATATTGAGTTGAGATTTTTAAAAATAAGATTTTTCAACTTTAAATAAACACCATTCTAGTGTTTTCATTTAATCAAACTAAATTAATTGAAAAATTTAATATTGTCATAAAGCGTTTTTAGGCATTTTGGTAAGTTTTATAGACACCAGGATCCTCGGAGCATTTAAAGTAACCGGCGAGTTATTATATCTTAACCTTTTATGCTTTCGCCCATTTTTCAGTTTAAAAAAAGTCGGTTAAAAATTATTAGCGCGCCTCTATGTATCTAAAAATTCTACGCGCTTTCACATATGTAGGTTATTAAATCGAAATTCGAAAGTCCGGCCCGCCCGAAACACAAGCCAGGATCGGTCAAAATTTATAACGGGCCAAATAAACTTGACTTTTATCTAAAATAGTATTTACGGGCAGCGCCTAAGCTTTAAATGTGCTCTTTTTTTACTATTAAACAAGAACTAGAAACCAATTTTTTAAGTTTATAATTAAAAATTTTCGGGCCTTATTTTTGGATTCAATCCAGGCCGGCCATAAATTTGAAAAAACATTTTTAAAAATAGATTTGGCTGCCGGTCCAAGTTTAAAATCTAAATAACATCTTTATTGCCTGCCTTCAAAAATCCTCAGCGCCATTCTGAAGGGCTTTCAGATGCTTTGATCTCTTTTATTGTCTAAATTACTTTTAAACTTAAAGCTTGTTAATATTGGCCATTCCGTTATACATTAGGTTCCCCCTATACTTTTTATTATTACAAAAATTAAAGAGGCGTCCATATGTATTTATGGCACGCGGCATAGGGTAAAAAGAATTTATATTAAGAATTGCCTTCTAAATATTTGAACATATAAATACTTTTGCTTGATTTTTAAATTCATTTCCTTTTTATTCAAATGAGCTAAATGTCATTTTAAATTATTTCAATTATTTATCGGTGCATAAAAATATAAATGGGACTAGTGGAGTTCAAAATTTACTTTAAAAATGTTTAAAGTTTATTTACTCTACAAAAATTGCAAATATTTAACTAATTATATACCTCCCATTAACTTAACACCAATTTAGTATTTAATAAGCCTGGTCAAGCTAGTCCTTAATGACCTAACTCTAAAACGGTTGAACGAGAGAGCTGAGATAAAGCTTAAAAGGTTTTGGTTTTGATTTTGATTTTTTATCGTTTTATATTCCCTAAAAGTCTGACATCAGTAAGTCTGACATCAGTGCAGTCCCTCTAGTCTTAGAAGTCTTTCGCGCGCTCTCAATAATCATGTAACGCACCTTGGTAAGTTTTTTCAATAACTATTAGCATTAATAACTTTACGCACTAAGATCTTCGGGGATTTAAAGTGACAGCATAGTTTACATCGACGTTTTAAGGTCTTCCGCCCATTAAGTATAAATAAAAATTTACGCGGTTATTAGAATTCATTAGCGCACTTCTTGGTAGTGTTCTCGGTTGGGGACCTAAAAGCCCGTCCGGTTAAATAGCGTCCGGCTATATGCCACCCGGCCCCTGCCGCTAGGCCCGAAATGTCTGTCCGGGCCAAAATTTTGATTGTTTAGATTTGCCTGTTTTTTGCGCTATAATGCTAAAATAGTTAGATAAGTAGATTTATGGACGTCTAAACAGAAAAAATGAAAACAGTGTGTAACGAGACGGAGTGTGCCAAATGCGGTCTCAGGTTAAAAGTATTATAAACTCTTCAATTCATCAAGGAGGTAGGTGGGAAGATGACGGTATGAGAACCGAGGAAAATACTATATAAACCGACCACCTTAAGAAGCTACAAAACACGCACCGCTACTGAGTATTGTGAGAAAAGAGTGAGAGCTTAGCGCTCAGAGCTGAAAAGATGAGCATTATACTATATTCCTAAACACCATTCTAGCCCTCAACCTTAATTTCAAATTAACCCATAATTATTTAACATTTCATAATCTAAGCATAAAAAATCAAAAACATCTAAAGATCGATATTTAAGAATTTAACACATTAAGTTAGTTTGTCCCTTAAATTGTGCAACATTGCCGGCGGAATATGAGCTTTGGACGTTGAGCTCAAGTCCAGACAATATTCCGCCGGCGAAAATGCATTTTGGACGTTGACTATACGCCAATTTATATTCCGCCGGCGGAATATAAGCTTTGGACGTTGAGCTCAAGTCCAGACAATATTCCGCCGGCGAAAATGCGTTTTGGTCGTTGACTATACGCCAATTTATATTCCGCCGGCGGAATATACGCTTTGGACGTTGAGCTCAAGTCCAGACAATATTCCGCCGGCGGAATATTGCGTTTGGACGCTGACATATATACTCATGGTAAATAAAAATACGTAATTTTTTTTCATTGTGTCTTTATTCAATAATGCAACTTAGTTTACCTATAATGTTTTTAAAAATTACCCTCTTCAATGGATTTAGAACGACTTGGGCCAGGTTTTTCGGAATCTTCTTTTTGTTGTCGATTGAAACAATTAATAAAAATTATATATGTATATGTTTTAAATCAAAGAGTGCCCTTAATTTAATTTCTTTTCAGTGTCTTGCAAGAATTTTAGACCTACAAAAATTACTAACTTTTTTCACAATTTATACATAGTAAAGGTCAGCAAATATCAATCTGATAAAAAGTTGAAAAATAAAAGCACTCATCCTCACAATAGCCTTCTCATATTTATTTTCCGTTTTCTTAGCTACCTTCGGCTCCTTGGATCAATCTATGTAAAGAAAATAGCTTTATTTTCACAAACATCGAGACCTCGAAGTAATTTGCAATATATCAATTGATGAGGTAGTCTTTGAATTATAATACGTTTTTTAAAAGATGTAAAAAGCCAAAGAGTATTTAAACAATTTATATATATTAGACACACTAATTTCACTTTTACGGATATTAAGTTTTTGGCATCCCTATTAAATTTGCCGATTGTTCGTTTGTAGAGAAGGAATAAAATATTGTTTGTTAAACTCTATATATACATACCCTTAATGGTACTGGATGGAAAACTCTTCTTTAATAGCTCTGCTATAATACAATATAAGATATAAATATATTAGCTAAATAAACGTCTTTAAAGTTATAAGCTATACATAGATATCTGTATATATATAATATATATATATCGTCAGATATTATTGGCCAATTTCATATAATATAAGACTTGAGATATGATTATTTTTAGTTAATTAATTTATTTTTTTATGTATAGCATTCAAATTGTCAATTAAAATTTAATTTACATAATGTGTTGTCAATGTGCATAATAAAATACTTAATATTTTAGTTGATTTAAATTAATAAATAATTTGCTATACTAATCCACTTGTCATTCCAAAACACATCCGGATAATATTGTAATTTAATTGATATCTTAATTGCCTTAAATCATATCTTCCTTAGTTATTTATAATATTGTTTGTTTGATGGTTGGCGATTGCATGTTCTTAGGTTTAGGCCGATTCTATAAATTTTTGATTGCCTCTCCAAAAAAAATATGCTCCCCGCCTCAAAAAAAACTTAATTTGTTTTCCACCGCCTCCCACCAAAAATTGCCCACCACCCAAAAAAAAGTATAAATTTTATTTTTGCTTCCCCATGAAATTGAATTTGCTCCCTAAAAGTTAAATTGTTATTTTGATGATGCCAAAGAAAATCACCTGTCGACAATCTTTTTTTATAATATAATAGAACTAAAGAAAAGGGAAAATGCTACGATACGAGCGTAATGTCCGCGGAAAAAGGTGGTGTTCAATATTTCTTACCAAAATGACTCGACACCATGTCCCTTGTATTCACTGCTGTGATCAAGGTGAATGCTAAACCATACCCCAGCTGTTTCCCCTTCGGTGGTGTGGTCACTACGTAGCCATTTTTTTTAATTACATAAAAATATTAAATATTCATTTAGAAATTAAAAAAGTTTATGCATCGTCAGGTCACAGGCCAAACGGGATTTTAATTTCTAATCATCAATTAATATTTATTTTTATTTAAAATAATTAATGATCAATTTCAATGCAAGATTTATGTTTTTTAAACTTTAGATTTAATACACCATTGTTTATTGGAAATTAAACATTAAAAATACAAATACATAATATAAACATTTATTTAACTGTTTGTATATATGCACTTTTTTAAATGACAATAATTTATTTATAGTTGAAAAAAAAATAGAGATTTTTCTAATTTTATTTATTTACTATAAGTTTGAGAATAATTTGATATTTTAATAAATTGAAAAGTATTTATATTATTATTTATTATTTAGTAATACTAGATTTTTTACCTATCTTTAATATTTTAGATTCCCTGTATAAATTTGATTTTTTTAGATATAAATAACCTCATTTAAACACAAGTAATATTATTTGCGGCTAGTAAAAAAAAGTTTTGAATAAAAAATTGAGCGCATGTTATTTACATGGTGACGGCTTAAAATTAAAAATTTAAAAAAAAAAATTTTTTCAAAAACTTTTTATTAGCCAATTAAAACAATCAAAAAATGTTAATTTTTATTTTATAATATTTGCCGTTTAAAATTTTTTTATTTTAAAATATTTTTTTACATGCAATTAGTATTAGCCGCAGCCATTGATAAAAATTCTATTAAATTTGACGAGAAAAAAATATTTAATAAAAAATCTTAATCATTCTAAAGAATGTCCTATTAATTATTTTGAAACTTTTATATGGTTACAAAGATGAGTTTCCTAATTTATTTAACATTTTTCTAAAAGTTTGTTATTTGGCTCTTCAGCGTCGAGTTGTGAGACCACATTTTTAAAAAGAAAATTAACTACAAGTAGGCTAACATGTAGTGACCTATGTAAAGGTGATTTGCTTCTTCAAGGACACGGAAAATTAATGGGCGTTAAAATTTGAGGAATTTCATAATTTTATTAAACAACTTCTAGCATAAAACTGTTAGATTAATACAAAACACTGCTAATAATCAGCTAATTTTTACTTTATTTTAACATGGTTGCAAATTTTTTTTTATGCTTATTTTTATGTTTTTTTAAATTTTACCACATTATTAATTAATAGTTATAACAATTAATCTTCTAAAACACATTTATAATACATTTTTATCAATCACATTTATCATATTTTTTGTACCTAGGGGGTACGGCTGCTTCAAAAAAGAAGAGGCGGTGAGGAGGTGATTTTTTACATCTTAACCATGCATGCAAAAGCGTTTTGATGATATATGGACATAGGTGCGGACAATCTAATTTCCCTTATTAACATAGCCTCATTTAATCTAGCTATGGATCAAATAAGCATATATTTCCACCTCTTTACCAAAAAAATGCGCATTGATAGTAAAAGAATATTACACTTACAATTAATTTCTAAATCTTATATCTTTTTAAACATTTGATATTAGCAATTAATTTTAATTTTCAATTTATAAACACAATCATTTTTTATAATAATAAATTACTATTAATTAATAATAAAAAGTTTGAACATCAATTCATTTTGAGTACATGTATATTTGCCGGCCTCGAAATTTTTTTTCTTGCCCCCCCCCCCCTCCCCCCATATATTAATTATGCCCCCCCCCCCCCCTCCTTCCCCCCATGAGTCGGCGCCTGGCCTAAACTAAAAATATGTTTGTCTTGTTTTATAATTATAAAACTGTATAGGCTATTAAACACAACAATTATTTTTAACATTAATATTACAAAAATAAGATACTTAAATCGATATTTAATTTATAACACAATTTTAATTACGCAAAAATGAGTATTAAAACGTTAAGAATTTAAAAATAAAAAACTTTTAGTTAATTTATAATTAATTAAAATACTTTACCTTATTTTTATCTTACAAATATTCTGTAATTTAGTAGGTCACATAAATTGCATTAAAAATAACTATGTCTCTACTATGAAAATAAAGCTGCAAATTTTAATTAAAAACACTGGTCGACAAGAATTTTAGACCAACAACCTGAAAAATGTTTCTAGTGCAGTTTTTTTTGCTGAACATCATGGTTTTTTCCGTTTTTTTCTACCTGATCTGGTTTTTATTTTATTCGGTGTTAAAGTTGCCAAAATGTGCATTTTTGGCACATTTTGACCTTAATTTACACCATTAAAAAATAATAAATTATATAAACTTTTTATATTAAAAAAAAGCTTAAATCTTTATCTATTCAAATTTATAATTATTTTTTTTTAATGTATTTTACTTTTTTAAAAAAACAAAATTTAAAAACCTACCTTATTTTATTTTATTTAATTTCTAGACCCATTGACGCCTTCGATGCTGCTTATGCATCGCTTCTTTCTTTCTCTCTCTCCCTCACTCTTTATGCGAAATATTAACATTTATATAGAAAATTTATAAAAAATGAGATTTCAGGGTAATTTCAAAGCAGGCCCGATTCTAGTTTTCTCCATTTGGGGTGGCAAAAAAAACTCTTGGGGTGGCAGTAAAAAATTTTTTGCCGCCGGGCATCTGGTACTAAATTCCAAGTTTCGAAATTTATTTAAATAATTCGATATTTACATAGGGCATAAAAACGTCAGGCCAGGCTAAAAACATTTTTGTTTCGGGCTGGTTCAAATGTAAGAACTTCTAATACTGGTTTCGACCCGTTGAGGGCACTTATACAAAGTTTAATTGTTTAAACTGATGAAAGAGACGTGAGCAAATACACTTGTTTTGCACAGTTAAGGGGGCGGGGGCTAAACAATTGCAATTAACTCTTTTTTACACATCTAAACGAATACAATTTCATAACTTTTGGATTTTAAACTAAACCAGCTGATGTATTATAATTTTATTGAAATAAAAACAATTAAACTAAAAACTATTAAACGAATTTAAATGACTCAATTAGAACTAATTAAAACAAAAAAAAATACTAAACATTTTTTTCCGTCACTTTGTAGGCTTAATTATACCACAAAAGTTAACCAAAAATGAAATTTAACCCAAAAAAGAACCAAACTAACTTTATAAAATAGAAAGAAATTGAATCAAACAGAAAACTTAACACATACACTATAACAAAAAATAAAGAGAGAGAGAGAAAGAAGCGATGCATAAGCAGCATCGAAGGCGTCAATGGGTCTAGAAATTAAATAAAATAAAATAAGGTAGGTTTTTAAATTTCGTTTTTTAAAAAAAGTAAAATACATAAAAAAAAAATAATTATATATTTGAATAGATAAAAATTTAAGCTTTTTTTTAATATAAAAAGTTAATATAATTTATAATTTTTTAATGGTGTAAATTAAGGTCAAAATGTGCCAAAAATGCACATTTTGGCAACTTTAACATCGAATAAAATAAAAACCAGATCAGGTAGGAAAAAACGAAAAAAAACATGATAATCATAAGAAAAAACTGCACTAGAAACATTTTTCAGGTTGTTGGTCTAAGATATGAAGTCATAATTTGTCGACCAGTG